>BPLR01015367.1:0-139220 GCA_021605095.1 Caerostris extrusa | reverse complement strand
AAGTAAATTTTTTGTTTGTTTTCTGGAGAATCATATTATATATCATTTTTTTAATGGAGTGAAAAGCATTTGTACAAATATAAAATTGAGACACAGGAAAAATAAAATTTCCCCAATATCATTGTGTAGTTGTATACAAATGAAAAGAATGCATCATAACACATCAGTGTTTTAATATTAGCATCATCTAATGAGACATTTGACTTAAAAAATCAAAAGAAGGTTACAACAGTGAACGAAGCAAAAAACAAGCTCTTCATATTAGATATTTTATTACCTAGATTCTTCTCCATTGAGGCATTTTTTTTTTAACTACCCAAACATTTATTGTATGGCAATTTTTTTTTGTATCTAAAAATACCTGGTCTTAGAATTACCCTCAAAAAATGTTTACTTCAAGAATAAAAACCTCATAATGCTACGATTGAAAATGGTGGTTATTTTTATTTAAACATATCAGAATTTTCTTTCTAAGATAATATGAATAAAAAGAAGTTGTAACATTAATATAAAAATAACAAGAGTGCTATTATAAAAGAAAAGACAAACATCAGAAACATTACTGATTTAAATATTTTTCTCAAATTAATGCTGTTCATAAAACAGAGGCTAATAGAGTGTACAGAAAATAATTTGAATTAAAATAGATAAAAAGTATGGTTTAAAAAAAACTGGACACATGTATAAAATATTTTTAAAAATTATAAATCAATATTTAGCAGTTAAGAAAACAT
Organism: Caerostris extrusa; assembly: GCA_021605095.1. Classification (NCBI taxonomy): domain Eukaryota; kingdom Metazoa; phylum Arthropoda; class Arachnida; order Araneae; family Araneidae; genus Caerostris; species Caerostris extrusa. Next base: position 138,486 of record BPLR01015367.1, on the reverse strand, counting down.
ATATGCAATCTTTGTATATTTTTTTTCATTTGATTACTATTTTCAAAGTTTAGAAGTAGTATATCATATATTTTCGTTTATCAATCCATTCAGAAACTGCTTACACATCTTAATAAATATTCGCCCTTCCATAAGATTTAAATTTTAGCTTGTATATTAAAATAACTATTTAAATATTTAAATTCACGTACTGTTTTCGAATTAAGAGTATATTAGATTTGTTAATGTTAACATTTATAGCTTTTTTAAATGACCCATTACAATTAACTTAATCCTATAATAAAAATTTTATATAAAGAAAATTGAATAACTCAAAATAAGAAAAAGAAACAAGAACTTACTTCAAAAACATTTTATTACAAGACAATTCTTTTTACTCACCAGCGGAAAACATGTGCATGTGAAATAGTTTACAACAGATACAAAGAATCATGAAATGTCCGTTATGAAAAAAAGAAACAGTTCAGAAAAACAGCAAAAAGTTCCATTATTTACTGATTTGGCTCCTTGGAAGCTTGCTGTTGCTTTTCAAGCTGCTGTGCTCTTGAAGCTGCTTTTTTAGCTGTTGTAGTCGCTTTGAGCCACTTCGATAGCTGCTGGCAGCTGAATTGTAATGGGAACAATTCTTACCTTCTTGGGGGGTGGTTCCAGCATTTTCGGGGCTTCGATCGTCAGCACACCATCTTGACTCAGAGATGAGGTCACAGTATGAGGCTCCACATCATCGGGAAGCCAGTAGCGTCCTGTGAACTCTCTGGACACGAACCCATATTGGTCGGCTTGTTCTTCATGCTTGCCATGGATGACCACGAAGTTGTCAACGGTTTTGACGTTGATTTGATCGGGTCGGAAGTCCTTCACGTTGAACATCACCTGAGTTTGCTGGAATCTTTCTTGGCATCGGATCTGCGAGGTGCAACGGGGACCTGAGGTGGCTGACGGAAAAGTGATGGCAGAGACTCCGCAGGGCAGGATGCAATCGGTGGGCTCGTAAAAACGCGTAACAGGCTTGGAAACATAACGAATGATCAGAAACCCGAAAGAGAATCGCTGGAAGGATGCTGAGATCGCAATCAAAAGGACACTTTGATCTGATACTAGCTCGATCCTTCGGAACTCCAGTCATATAAACTAAACGTCGAAGATTCCAGACACTCCTAGTTCAAGTGGGAAAGTTTCGGTTTGCAAAAGGATCTGATTGGACGGTAGGTTTGCCGAGCGAAAAAGAGCAAAGGTAGCAGAAAAGAGCGGCGAAGTTTCTCGCCAAATGGATAGGGTTGCCAGTTCGTTAAGGCTTCCAGGTTGTTCTTGCAGTGTTAGCAGAGAAATAAAAAACAGCAAACATTAAAAATGGCTGGAAAATTTCATGATTGTGTATCAATAAAACTTTTATACAAAAAATTTCATTACGGTTTTCATAGATAGAGTTGCTAAAAAAAAAATTATCTGTATTATTACACAAATTTAGATTAAAATATTATTTCCAAAGTAAATAAAATTGTAATTTAGTTAATTTATCCACACAAAAAAATATTTGGATGTGATATTCATTAAGTTTTAAAGAATTACTGTAATAATTATGAAATATAATTATTTTTTTTTTACAATAAAACGAATTTTTATTTTTGGTTTCGAAATTGTACAGCTCGTGGTATAAAATTTCAAGACACTGATATTAAATGCGTTTTGTCTGAAATTATTTCTATCATTTTCTAAATAGATATTCTTTTCTATCTTAGCTAAATATTTGAATCGAGCTTCCTTTCATATAAATAAAAAGGAAAATTTTTATTTCATGATAATAATGGCTTTAATTCTGTCATTCTTCTTCATTCAAAATATTTTCGACCATTGCAATTTTTTTTTTTTTTTATTTGCAAAACTAAAAAGAATTTTATAATTTAATATCTTATTTAAAAGAAATAGTGAGCTTTATCAAAATATTTTATTAAACGATATTTATTTTTCTCAAAATTCTTTTTCAATTTTAATCAAAATATGCTTAAAAAGTTTCTGAAAATTTTATAAATTATTTTATGAATAAATTTTAATAGAATTTTAGAAACAAACAAAAAAAAAAAATTTTTTTTTTTAAGTTTAATTTTAAGAAAATTCCTAAAACAAAAAATTAATAAATTATTGATCATCTTGTTCAAATGCATAAAAATGAAAACAGTAGATAACTAACGTAGCTTCAGAATATTATTATTTTTTTTTTTTACTGCTAATTTATTTTTAAAAATTATAGTTTAATTCCATTTTAAAAATAATTATTAGAATTTTACAGTAGTTCCCGGTATTACACACAAATAATAATAATAATAAATCCTAAGAAAAATTGGATTAACCTGTCTATTTTTCAATTCCTTCTATTAGCTCACACTCTCCCTATATATATCTTGTTCAAATTTACAATCGTTCATAAAATACTTGTTATTCATCCAATCAAGTTTAAAAAATGTATTTGAACTTGTAGTGGATGACACTGGATGTAAATACAGTTTTTCAAATATTAATTCATTCATTAAGTTTAATTAATTCATTTCAATTTTTTTTTTTTTAGATTTAAGTTGCATGTATCTACCCATAGATGGCCAATAAATTTTAAAAAAAATCAATGAAAATTATTTATAAAGGACTTTCTACAATATAGTGAAAAAAAAAAGTAGGAATTGATTTAAAAAAACTTTTTTTTATATTACTTGTTTTTTTGCAACACTCGTGGCTCAGTAGTAACGTGCGCAGCTGGTGAGCATGAGGGCTGAGGTTCCATCCGCTGGCGGCTTTGTTGTAGACACTGCTTCAAAAAACGAGGAGACTCGATGGCGTTTGTGATAGCCATCGACCTGGCAGGAGTTTTTTTGGGTTTTCTCCCACACGATACGCCAATGAGGGGTAGTTCTCTCCTAAAAGTCCTCGCTGAAGTCTCTCTTTCTTCAACGACACGGAGCAGAAGTCAGACTTCTATCTACAGGTGCTCCATTCCAACAGAATCGGCGCCCCCCCTCCTTCTTCCAGGACACCACAAGGGTACCAAGTGGGATAAGAAACAAAAAAAAAATAAAAGTGGTTGTTTTATTTTTCGAAATTCTTTAGATTGCTGGTTTATTGCGTCGGCGAAGAATTTGATGTTAGAATATCTATTTTTATTTTTTTTTTATTTTGTGAATATCAACAACATATTGAAAATGCAAAGCTATTTTGAAAAGAATATTCCAGAAAGTTATCTTAAAATGAAAAAGAACGATTTATATTTACATTAAAAAATAATCGTCAATAATTTTTTTCAGAATTTTTGGTTAGGCACCAGATAAGAGAAATATATTTAAAGAAAAACATTTTTCTAAGTGTTAGAGTTTCCATAATTTTAGGATATACAGATAAATATCTCAATTTATTTGTATACAGACATGAAACATATTTAAAAAAAAAACATTAAAAATTCCCATAAAATCTTTAAAAAAATCTTGCAACGATCCATTCGCATACGGAGTGTAGATTTGGTTCTAATTATGTTGATGGCTTTGCTTGTTGGCTTGGTGGGTCATTTTGTGCAAACTTTGGGCTTAACGTGCAGGATATAAGTTTAACGTGAATTCCGAACACTTACAAACATCCATGCCACCGGCAGGACTCGAACCTGCAGCCTGCGGCACCAAAGACCAGAGCGATAGCTAATTAGGTCATCAGTTCACATTGACGGTTTGAGGATTATTATTTATTGATACATTACATGGCTTTTATCACTTTTATTCATAAAAAAAAATGAAAAAAGAATTCATATTAGAAAATATAAATAACGCAACACATTCAAACCAAACAAAATTGTATCCATTTTAGCAGCAAAATTTTGCTTCATTTGTTAGAGCAGGGGTCTCCAAACTTTCCAGCCTTCGGGCCATACTGTTTACTCCAGTAAGTACCAAGGGCCGCAAACCGTTTTCATTTTTCTGCCATTATCTATAATTTCTAGACTAGTCGCCGAGTACCCGCTCTGAACGAGCATACGCTTGCTAACTACAAACTATTGTCAGTGAAAAATCAGAATGACATAAATCTCATTAGTATTTTTTTGCAAGTGGATACCCCGCGGTTTCATTCGCGTTCATTTAGCTTTTCCGTCCCTGGGGGATTTTCAGGATAAAAATCATATGTTTGATTATATATATATTCCAAACATCGATATACATACATATGCGATGTTCTTTACCCCAACAAAACTACCGAGGGTAGCCGCCGGATGTTCACTGGTTTATAATGTTAGTGGGACTCATTTCAATTATTTGTTACTTGTTATGCTTAAGTTAAATTTTCTGCATATTATGCTTATCATTAAGCTATACCTAGCAAGCCAATAAAACCGAGCTATTATCATTCTATGTTTTTTTGTATCCAACTTATTACAGCAGCACTAAGCTATTCGCTGTCGCGGGCCGGATGGTGACACTGGCGGGCCGGATTTGGCCCGCGGGTCGTAGTTTGGAGACCCCCTGTTTTAGAGGGTTAATTTTTTTCAGGTAGAGAAAAAAAAAAATTGCTAAATGGATGTCGATATAGAAGGAATAAATTGAAATGATCCTTGTTTTTTTTTTTTTTAAGTGTAAAATGATTAATAATAACTCAATAATTATTCTAGTTTAGTTTATAAATTGTTTCCTTCTAAAAAATGCGTTGTTGTTCTTATAAATACTGTTTCCAGAATTATCCTATACTCGCAAGATTCTTCTGTATCAAGGGATATATACAGGGTGATTATAATTAAAGTCCTATTTTCAAAAAAGAGCCACTCTTCACAATGCGTTCAAATTTGAACTGAAGATACTTGAAGAAGGGGGAAACGGTACGGCATCAAAAAATTAAAAAGTGTATTAATAGATGGCGCTGTAACCAGCATAAAGAAAGTGAATTCGGCTGCCAGTGATATTTTGAATTGAAATGACAACGTATTTGGCATGATTGGCACATTAAACCCTCTGTAATGTTCTTGATTGTTTCGTTTTTTTTTTTTTTTTTGACGGAAAAAAAATGGCCTCCAAGTCATTCAACAGTTGTGACACTGTGAATGGAAAGCCCGCCCACCACGGCAAGGTCATACCCAATCGGATGGGAAAACGGGGTGGAACTTTCTTTTGATGCCATACCGTTTCCCCCTTCTACAAGCATCTTGAACCCATTGTGACGAGTGGCTCTTTCTTGACAGCATTTTGAAAGTAGGACTTTAATTATAACCACCCTGTATATTATTCAACATGGGAGGTAATGTTACTCGCGTCCGCAACAATCTTAAGAAGTCACACGTGCTTCCTGGGTGGTGCTAAATGAGTGGTGGGCTGTGGCCCCGGAAAATGACTCTACGTCATCCGAACTTTAAAGTGAATATACAGTAGAACCTCTGTAAGTCGAACTTAAGTCGACGCGAAATAATTCGAGTTATAGAGTTTTCGACTTATGGAGGATTTCGACTCACGCGGATTTTGTAAGGAAATATTCGACTTGTAGAGGTCTAGATTCTTTCTGACTTATTTTTAGTTAGAGAGGTAAAATAAATAAAACTTCAAGTTACAGAGGTAATAAACATGTTTGTTTGCAACTTACAAGTTATATTATGTACTACAATAAAAAATTGAAATAATTCCGAAACAACCTTACAATTAAAAATATTATGTATTAAAAAAATCAGTTATTATTATTTATTTTTTTGCTTTAGATAATTCGATCGTTCTCTATATATCGCTAAAGTTCAAATGAAATCAATAGCAATAATAAGAATTATAAGAACAAGAATTATAATAGGAATATTTCACAGAATTGGTTATTCTATTTACTGTATACTCATACATTGTTCTGTAAGAAACAATGGCGTGCATTGTCGGCAAATCCTTAAAGTCGGTAACTTATTTTTCTTCGAGCTATAGAGGTAATTAGTTTCAAATGATCGAGTTGTAAAGGTTGTAAAATCAAACATTGCTAATGTTCCAGATACAGAGGTCCAATTTTTTTTTTTTTTTTTTTTTTTTTTTTTTTTTTTTCGAGTTACGGAAGTCAAATATACACCAAAATGGCTTGTGGGGATTGACTCATTATTTCGACTTATAGAGGGTTGAAATTTCGAGTCATGGAGGTTTTGGGGTTTGAAGGGAAGGGAACAAAAACAATTTTCGAGTTGTGGAGTTTTTCGACTTATCGAGGTTCGACTTAAAGAGGTTCTACTGTGCTACAATGGAATGCTGGTGGCCTGTCTGGCGCTAAATTTCAAGAAATTAAAAAGATGCGTGTAGAGAAGGGATGTTGATGTTCTGGTAGTCCTAGAGGCAAATATCACACACACAAAAAATGAAACAAGATATCAAGTTCCGTTATGAAAATGGTGAATGCATCCTTTTCCAGTGGATTCCACTACATGTCGGAATGGATGGAAACGAAAGGGCAGATCTTCTGGCAAAAAAAAAAAAAAAGAAAAGAAAGAAAATAGAACAGAAGCAGTTCCTGGTGTGTAGCCTACCTATCTGGACAGTGTCTTATCATTCTTGACGCTTTTAGGCCCCAATAGAGATTGTGAACTCTGATACATGTGTTTTATGTAAGACAGAGAAAATGAATCTCTTCTTGTTGACCCGGACTGGAACCTAACGTATTTGTGTACTCTTTACTGGGGGCCAGAGAAAACAGGGTTTATGTACTTTTACTTATTAGGTTCTTCTTGAAATTTCAATTTTTATTCTTAGACCAATTAATTTATTTTTGGGTGTTTTCGAGGCCTTTGGGTCGTTTTTTGTTAAGAATGTCTGGTCTTTTCCCTTTGTAATTTTGATTTGTTTATATGCTCCTTTTGTTTCTACGGTAAGTGGCCAAATTTTCAAGGATTGAGTCCTAATGAAGCCATAGGTAACAACAACAACAACATATATATTCAACAGCGAAGTGAAACAGTTTGAATATAAACTGTTTCACTTTGCTGTGAAACAGTTGCTGCATAGTTTCATTAAAATTATATTTATTAAACAGGAGCCGGAATGGCCGAGTGGCTAGCGTTCGGTACCACAGGTTTCGGGTACGAATCCCGGCGGTGCCATGGATGTTTGCGAGTGGTTCGAATCCACTTTAAACCGTAGGTCCCGGTCTTATAGGATCGTAGAACGTTGCAGGGGCGTTGTTACTCCACGTCCGTGGCTTATCTTCAAACTACACGCACCTCCTGGGTAGTGCTTAAGTGAGTAACGTCTGTGCAACGCTTTCCTTAAGGCATCAAAGACAATTGTCTAAGTGTTTACCAGCTGCGTTGGAACAAAAAAAAAAAATATTTATTAAACATCAAACTTGAGCTAAAGTAAAAGATTCTCAAACCTACTGCTAATCGAATTGCAGCGATAAATACGGCAAGTTTACAGACTAAATAACAAAAGCAAACTTCTCCACTAGTTAGGTGCTCCGTGGAACCAGAATCGGTAATCAAGCATTTTTGTAAGTTTAGGTTTGTCGCTCTAGGGTCATTTTGAGCACACTTTGGGCTAATTAGACCGGGACCGTACAGCTTAACGTGGAACCACTCACAAACATGAAGGCCACCGTGACCAAACTTGAAGCCTGTTGTACCGTAGGCCAGAGCGCTAGCCAATTGGCCGCCATTTTTGTAGGAGTTGGTTCGGTTTGTCATTCTACGATCATTTTGTACACGTTTAGGATAATTAGCACAGTTTACATTACAGTTTAACATGATTGCGAACCACTGACAAACATCCATACAACAGCCAGGATTCGAATCCGAAGCCTGAGCCAAAGGCCAGAGCGCTAGCCAGTTAGCCATTAGGCCGCTATTGTTTCTAGGGCACAGTCGCTTCACTAAGTTACGACACTAACATTTACAAAATGCTCTTTAATATTAATGTTGTTTTCAAACTTTTGTAAAAATTAACAGTCAATTCATATACACAAACACTTTCAATATACAGTGGCTCCCAAAAGTGTTCGTACACCTATCATTTTCATTGAAATAAGGCTCTATCGTTAATTAAAATTAATATTTCCGAATGGCTATTTAATTATTAGATCTATAATCCATTCCTGACAAAACAATTCCTAAAATATTTTTAAAACATACTAAAAATTTACTTTTAAGGAATCAATAATCAAAAAGTTACAAACATTTCATCTCACAAAAGTCTTCGTACACTGAAATATTTTTGGATAATATCAAAATTAGAATGATCGTTTCCCGCTTTTCTTTAATTTTTACATTGGGGTGGCATTTAAAAAATCGTTTGCTTTAATTTGTGTTTGTTTACTTCAGGATATTCTATTTATTATTTAAAAATGGGTAGCAGTCGTAAAAAAAATTACAAACAGCATTCGAAAATGGATAATTTTTCGCCATAGTAGAGGTAAATCAATTCGAAATATCGCTAAAATAGTTCATTTATCCCATTTTACTGTGCAGTACGTGATAAAACGGTTTAAAGAAGAAAATAGGATGGAAAACAAGGTAAGAAAAGGTCGACCGAGAAAGTTAACTAAACGTGATGAGAGATTTACTGTTAGAAAATGTGTGAAAAATCCACGTTTGAGTGCTGTAAAAGTTTCTGCAGAATTGAATGAAAAGTTTTCTACTTCAATTTCACCTGAAACTGTTCGACGAGTTCTCAGAAAAGCTGGATTACATGGGCGTTCTGCATGTAAAAATTTTTTTATTAGTGCGAAAAACAGAAAGCTTTGGCTTTCATTCGCAAAATCAATGATAAATAAACCCGAAACGTACCGGAATAAAGTCCTATTTGCTGACGAAAGCAAATTTAACATTTTTGGTTCCGATGGTCGAATGGAGAAGAAAAATGAGGAACTTCATTCTAAGAACTTAGTTGGAACAGTTAAGCATGGCGATGGAGGTGTTCTTGTGTGTGGGGGTGCGGTCGGCATCAGGACTAGGTAATTTGGTATTTATTGATGGCATAATGAATCATTCTCTTTATTTAATTATTTTAAGAGACAATTCAAAATTATCAGCCCAAAATTTGGGTATTGGAAACAATTTTATTTTTTTTATCATGATAACGATCCTAAGCATACGGCTGTTAACGTTCGCCTGTGATGTCTCTATAATTGTGCACAAGTTTTGAAAACATCACCTCAGTCGCCACATTTAAACCCCATACAGCGCATTTGGAGAGAACTGGAGGTTAGATACGAAAACACAACATCAAAACGAAAAGCGAACTAAAAACAGTAACGATGGAAGAATGGAGGGACATTGATACAGAAATTACAAAAACAAAACTAGTAAAATCTATTCCCAGACGTTTAAAAGCTGTTGTGGATGCTAAAGGATATCCTACTAAATATTAATTTAACGAAAAATGAAAATATTTACTCAAATGTAAAGATTTTTTTTAAGTGTACGAAGACTTTGTGAGATAAAGATTTTATCATTTTTTGATTGCTAATTTCTTAAAAATAAACTTTCGCTCTATTTTAAAAATATTTCATGTCATTTTATTAAGAAAAGATTATAGATATTATTAAAATCTCATTAAGAAATTTTACTTTTAATTTTTGGATAGAGATCTATTTTCCTGAGAATCGTAAGTGTACGAACACTTTTGGGAGCCACTGTACTTTTATACTTAGATTCAAAATTATCAGTTACAGCAAAAAAGAACAACGAAAAAAAAAAAAAAAAAAAAAAACATACAACAGCAACAAAATAATACAACAAAAAACATGCTGAAACAGAGTTCATGAATCTAACACTAATGCCAAGTTGCAGATCTTTTAGCCACTCAAAAGTGTTTCCAGGTGCACCACGGGGAGGTAGATCTGCTGCGCACCCTAGATTCAAAATATAAATAACAAAATTTGGAAGTAGGTTAAAATTGAAATAAATCAAAAATAACTTTTACTAACGCTCAATACGCAGTACAGTATACACGCAATTTATTTTAATGATCTATTTTAACATTCTGACATTACGTAAATCTAAGTATTTACATTTCTCAGAAAAAAGACCGAAACAGAATAAAATTTATAATCTATTCCATTCGTCCGCAATAATTAATTATATATTTCATGACATGAAACACATAAACAACTTTCAAAAACGATCTTAATGTTGCTGGCAAGATGAAAAATATTCAGTTATAAAACGAAACAAAAAAAAAAAAAAAAATAGCTAGGAATAATAAAAGTTCAGAACTACGCAAAAGTTCGAGGACTTTCATCTTTATAGTTATGAGTCATCAACATGGCAGTTTCTAACTACGCAACTGGATCATGTACAGTGTCCAAAAGTAAGACCCATTTTCAATTTAAAATTCTCGGGCCTTATGGAATTTCAAAATTTTTCTTTTTCAGGTTGTCCTTGACATTTGTGTGAAAACACGTTAAATATTCATGAGTGTTTGAGTTACGCTTGCCTTTGCGAGACGCTAAAAGTGATTCCGGCGATTTTTGAAATGTCTGAATGCATTGAGCAAAGAACTCGCGCTCCATTTTGTTTGCGGAAACTTATAGAATGTTGCAGAAGGCATTCGATGAGCATTCCTAGATCGGAAAGAAACGTTTAGAAGTGGTATAAACAGTTCAAAGAAGGCAGAGCTATTTCTAAATGAATATTCTCAAATTCACTGAATTAAATTTCTTTTAATATTTATTGATAGACATTTCAATTCACAAATTCATATATTATTTTATTTTGTATAAATAATGAATGAAAAGTTTATTTTATTTTTAAAAAAATATTAAATATTTCTTCATTCACTACCTGATAGCTATTTTATTCTAATAGAATATATGCACATGGCTGAAATGAGTTATTTCTGGTATATTTACATAAAATATAAATAGAACAAAATTTAAAAATCTATCATTTTCAGATAAATCTCCCAAAATTTCATTAACACTGATAATATTATTTACTGATATCTGTAAGTGGTATTGACTCATTTCTCTTATCTTTAGTTATTTAATAAATGATATCATTTAAAATTTTTTATCTATAATAACACTGACTGGGTTTGGTTGGAGTAGGTTTAAAAAGCCGACTCCTGAATCTGTCGCAAAAATATTTTTTCCTCCAAAATTGCAGGAGTTAATATTAAAATTAAACATTAAGGTAGAAATTCTAGTCTAATGACCGAGTGACAAGCGTTCTGGCCCTCGGCGCCACAAGGTTCGAGTCCCGGCGCTGCCATGGATGTTTGTAATGCTTCGGAATCCGCTTTAAACCGTAGGCCCCATAGGTTCATAAGACCGTAGAGCGTCACAGAGCCCATTCAGACTTCTCACCCACATCATTCCCAAACTGTAAAGGGGTAACTCAGCTCTAGGCACAGTGATGTGGTGTGGTGTAGTACTAGTAGTGGTTCGGAATCCACGTTAAACTGTAAGGTCTAATATAAGCCTAATAAGTAGGTCCCGTCTAATTAGCCTTAAGTGTGCAAAAAAAGACCGTAGAGCGGCAAACTAAACTAAACCTTTTAGGTGAATTTCCACTTGATACTGAAATTTCACATCATAGAACATAAGCCAATCAGGAGCCTGATTTAACTGTACATCGGAGTTTCCGATTGTCTGGTGTTCTGCGACAGGAGACTTGACTAGTCAGCGACCAGTCGTGGGATCCTCCTGGGGTCAGAGTTCAAAGTTGAATACTCCCCATATGGTAAACCGTCTCTGTCAAAGACACATACATAGCCTGTGCTGTGTTGCCGCCTGCTGATTAACAGACAAACAAATCCTACATATTATATATATATATTTAATTTTTAAATTGCGAGCGCAACTATAATTGGTATGCGAAAACCAAAAGAAAATTTCACTGAACAATGCATACCCTTTTCAGCGGAGAAATACCTGTTTTCTTGACGGCCTATAAAGGTTGGTCTGAGTTCCTGGGAATAGGAATCCTCTAGTTTTGCAGGGAGTGTCTTTTTCTATTGTGTCCCCTTAATTCCCTGCAAAAGTGTGAAATTAAGACACACTATTGCTAGAATCTTTGAAAGAATGACGCGTTTCGCTAGCGATCAACATTGCACTTTATTTTTTAAACACTTAGATCAAATTTGGATTCTACTAAAATGTATGTTATTAAATATAATGTACGCTCAAGAGCCAAAACATTATGACCACCCCTACATTTTGCCATGAACTCGCCTGGATGACGTGGAAGGCACGTGATCAGGTGGAAGTGGTATTTAACTGGTATTAAGTGGTGGTATGAATCCATGCCAAGGCGGATTGAAGCCGTGTTGCGCGCCAAAGGTGGGTCAACTCGCTATTGACAGGTGGTCATAATGTTTTGGCTCTTGAGTGTAAATATAAATGCATGTTGTAAAGGAACTAAATTTTCCAGATACTCCTGTAGCTTGATATACAAATCCTACATACATGCAAAATTTACATGCACGAATTAAGACATTTTAATCTCTTTTTTGATCAGTGGACTCCTCAATAAAGAGTGTTCTATATTAAAATGTTCTTTCAGCATAAAGCTGGAGAATTACTTCTCGGGCATCCACGTAGGAAGTGCTTAATTTTAACGGTTTAAAATTCTGCAATTCCACGGAAAGACCACTCTAAATATCACGGAGTTTTTACATCAGAATTTAACTTAAATATATATGTATGTTGTTGTTATCCTAATGCAGCTGATCATACAGAGACAATTAATGATTTATGCCATAAGGCAAACGCTGCACCGACGTTACTCACTATCCAGGAGGTGCGTGTAGCTTGAAAATAAGCTATCGGACGCGAGTAACACTATCTTCACAACGCTCTACGATGCTATTAGACAGGGACCTACGGTTCAAAGTGGATTCCGAACCACAAAATGCAACATGCATAACTTTAAAAAATGCAAAATTTAAAACATTTCCATCACTTTTTGATCAGTGGATCCATCCATAAAGAGTGTTCTACATTAAAATGTTCTTTCAGGATTGTTTCCGGTCAAATTTTAAAAATGTAAAAATTCTCTTTTCGGAGCACGTATACGTAACTTACATGCACGAATTAAGATACTTTAATCTCTTTTTTGATCAGAGGACTCAATAAAGAGTATTCTACATTAAAATATTTTTTCAGGATACTGATCGAGAATTACTACTCTGGCATCCACGTGGGCACCCACATGGATGCCCCGTGCTACTTCGCGCAGGACAAGAGGACCGTTGACCAGATACCCGTCGACCGCCTGATGGGCCCTGCGGCCGTCATAGACATAACGAGTAGCGCCCAGGTCGACAGCGACGCCCTGGTGCAGGTGAGCGACCTTGAAAAGTGGGAGGTGCTGACCAGTAGGAGGCTGGACGGCCACATCCTTCTGATCCGGTCGGGATGGGGCAGCAAATGGGGCGACGACGAAGCGTTCAGGGGCAGCTCCAGCAACGACACAACCCAGTTCCACTTTCCCGGGGTGTCCAGAGAAGCTGCCCAGTGGCTGGTGGACAACAGGAGCATACGGCCTGGGCGTGGAGACCCTGTCTCTGGACAACGGACAGTCCAGAGACCTGATGGCCCACACGATACTCCTGGAGAATGACGTCTATGGCATGGAGAGCATCGCCAACATGGACAAGTTGCCGATCTATGGCGCCACTCTGTACGTGATGCCCATGAAGATTGGCGAAGGGTGTGGCGCTCCGTTGAGGATTGGGGCGACTTTTCCAAAGATTTTGCGAACCATGGAAAAGATGATGGAAGAAAGGAATAAGATTATGGAAAACTTTCTGCCACAAATTATAACTTATAAAGGGTGACGTTTGGACTTGTCTCGACTTGGATTTGGAAAAAACTTGCTTTTGATATTTTACAGTGGGTGTTTAGGTTATTTTATCATGTGTGAACATGATGTTGTCCTGGTTAGGGGTCCGTGACGTTATCTGAAAATGAGGGTCAAGCAAATAAAACTCCATTGCAAATTTTGGCGGAAAATGGTACTTTGGGCCGCTTAACTCTTGAAATGCTTCATGAATAACGTTAGTCTTAAGGAATTTTCTGGAGAATTTGGCTTCTGTTTGAAGTGTTTTGTAGTATGGTTTTGAATCACTTTTCACGTCTTGGCTTGGGATTTTAAACATTTGTATATCCAATGACTATACGTACTCGTAGTGCGTTGATCAATTCTTACTTCTTGAAGTTTCAGATTTATCACTTTTGGCATTTTCCCGTGCTTACGGAGTTGTATAATGCTTCTTGTTGTATTTGGAATACTTCATTCTTCATTTACAACTAGAATTTTCAAACTTGATATATTCTTTTGGCTATTGTGATAACGTTTCTTGTAGAATTTGGAATACTTCATTCACGACTACATTTATGTTACTTTTGTATATTCTTTTAGAGATTCTTGAACAATTCATTCTTTGTATATTATTTTTTTGAGATTCTTGAAGTTCTTGATCTATTCGACATTGCTATATTCACGTGGCTATTGAATTTGGCCATTCTTGTAGTATTCCAATCAATTGCTTCATATATCTCGTGCATTATAAAACATTGGCATGTTCCTGAGTTCATTCATCCGTTCTCGAATGCTCACACATGATAAGTTGAAATTTGCCGAGCAGATTTCAGTTTTTTTTTTCTTGACTTTTTCCATGAATTAAATTCAAATGAATTTTTTAAAAACATGAATGGCAACCATTCGGAATAAGGTTTCATTATTATCTGTACAGTTAAAAGTATTCATTGCTGTACATTGTCGGTAGAAAATGAACAATTTATCGAAGGCCATATTTTTTTTATTTTTTTTTGCTTTTAAGAGAGAAATACACTTATTAGATTATTTAAAAGATGTAAAAAAATGGTTTTTAATATTTCTAAACGTAAAATAAGCTATATAACCAATAAAAAAGGGAAAAAAATTACATTTGACTTTGAAAAAGGTGAAAAATGAGTACATATACTTTTATGACATCTAAATTCTTTGACTCTAAAAGTGACTCCTTATGATATCTAAATTCTTTGAATCTAAAATGATTCTGTATGATATCTAAATTCGCATCTCATTTTTAAAAGAAAACCTAATCTACCAATGAACTATTGCAAAATCTTTAACCATCTCTACAGGAATTGTAAACAAAGTTATAAATTCTGATATCAAGTTAAACATGACGTTCACCGACTAAAATCAAAACATGTCTGTCATCTTAAAACTATGTGTGCAGATTGTTGTATGAAAATTATTTAGCGAGTGTAAAACGGAAATGATTAAGCTTGAAATATTAATCACTACTGAAAACTTACAACGTTAGTTCAGAGAAAACAAAAAAAAAGACTGTTAAATAATCATTGCTGGATTCTCTTATAAAAGAAAACTTAAAGCAATGAAATCAGGGGGAAAAAATGCCAAACTGTACTCTGATGACTATCAGAAACATGTTTTTAATAACCATTTTCAAAGAAGACATAAATAAAAATAATATTTATTAGATGAAAAAAATTCAAATTTTAAGGCTTTTTTGAAACTTAATTTTTATTACTTTTAATTTAAATTTTCTTACATTCAAAGTACAGATAAATTTACATTGCAATGATAAAAATTAAATCATTTTAAACGGACAAATATTTATTAAAATTAAAACAATGATCATTTAACTATTATTAATTAATAAATGCATAAGTGAAAAAATTAAAAGCTATGTTCAATTACGTTTTTAATGTTTAACGATACAATTTTAAATATTTAAATATATTATTAAATTTTATATTAATAAGTAACTTGTATTGATTTATTTTAAATTAAAAAATAGTTCTTTCCAAAATTTTTGAGTTCTTAAATCAAATTTTTTATATATTATGATATTTGATTATGTGAACAAATTCACATATTTTATCCTTTTTTAAATTCATTTAAAATATATTTTTAAGAATCAAATAGTCGGAAATAATAGAAGTTACGTATTCATCTTTTGGTGGGTTTTTAAAATATTCATTTATTGGTAAACTTTTCCATGGTCAAACAAAGAAAGTAATGTTAATTATTTACATCTAAATAAGCTACCTTGACTAATCTTATTTGTCATGAATATATTCTGCAGCTAATAGCACCGTACTACAACGGATGCTTTATGTGATATTTTTATACTAACCTGTAAAGGAAAATGGAAAGTTATATGTTCAGATGACTTGCAAGGATAACTCATTGTATTAAAAAATCCCATAGAGGAAATTTTTTAACTCTGACTAGGCAATTCTAATTTAGAAATAATACGTAAATCTACTGAATATTTTGAAGAGATATCTTAATTAGCAACTCATAATAACTACGACATAAATAAATAATAAAGAATAATTTAATTTAACTAAAAGTTTTGAAATAATGTTTCTTTTTCGCAGCTAGATCTTAAAACTGTTTAAATAATAGCTAGCATTGTTTTTATTTTCCAGTTTTAGGAATTTTTTTTTTAAACATCAGGCTTCAATTAAACAAAACATCGTCATGAACTCAAAAAACTGTGAAATCGAACCCTGATACTTACAAGGAAAACTGAATATTTGGTGACTATTTTTTATAATATTCAATCTCAAAATATATTTTTGAACTTCGAAACAACTCATATGCCTAAAGTGTGTGCCACTGATGGGCCAGAACCACGATTCATTCTGTTCACTTATTAGATTGAAAAATAATTTTATATAAAACAATTAACAATTTAAATAGTTCTGTTAATTTTACTTTTAACTAAAATTTTTGAAAACTCGATACCAAGTTGATATTTTTTAGTTCCATTTTTTATTAAGTTTGATTAATTAATAGTAACAACTGAATTAAAAAAATGTAAAGTTTATTAAAAATGTAAATTTCATTGAAATTTCTGTTTAATTTTTAACTTTAATTTCTTTCTATTTAATTTTAATTATTTCTTTTTAAATATTTAATTTTAATATTTTAATATTTTAATTTCTAATATTTTTAATAATTTAAATTTTTTTTTTTAATTTATCTTCAAATCTTTAAATTCATTTTTAGTTTTTAAATTTTAATTTACTTTTTATTCCTTAAAAGAAATTTCGAAAGGAAATTACTGTACTTTTTTAATTTTTTAAGTTTAGTAACCTTAAAGATGGCAAGTATAACAACAAAGTGTGAAGAAAAAAAAAAGTGTGAAAAAAAAATTTTTAAATATTATTCTCGAATAAGAAATAGTCACAGGAAAATAAATTCATTAAAAAACAGTAATATAATTTTCACTCTATGTTTAAATAAATGCAATATGTTCGAATTGCCTTTTTTTTATTCCTCAATTCCTTTTTTGAATTCTTTAACTTCTATGTGTTACTGTAAGAAACGCAAATAATAAAAATTACTTTTAATTAGGTTTTCTGAATAGATGGGTTCTCTGTGCTAATTAAATTACGGTAGGTTTTGTTGTTTTTCTACGATAAGAAAGGCAGATAGAATTCGCTAACTAATCTTATTACCATATCTATATACAGTTTCGCTCAAATGAATAATTACCATAGAAGGCAGAATTAGAGTGGCATTTGCAATTCTTAAATTCACTTCTAGCTAAATTGTTTTTCTTTAAGTTGAATATTATTTTTTTCAACTATTGTTCCAATCGTTATGGTGTTGTTAATGGAAAATATGTAGGTGTACATTAAATTAAGAGCAAATATCTTTTTCGAATTCTTTTAAAATATATTGTTTTTGCTTTCCGAAGGAAGAAAAAAATCACATCACTGAATAATTAAAACTATTATTTTATTTTAAAAATAATTTTTTATAATTTAATTTAATTCCTGTGAGCATTTCTTTATATTTCAGTTGGGCGTTTTTTCTGAAAAAAATATATTTCTGCGAGTAACTAAAGGAATTTATGTTTGTATAATTTGAAGATTGATTTTTTTTTTTTTTTTTTTTAGAAAATTGAAATTTAACAAAATAATATTCATTAAATGAAAAAAATTCAAATTTGAGAGGTTTTTTGAAATTATAATTTTTCTAATTTTTTTTTAAACATTTTCTTTCATTGAAAGTACATATAAATTTGCATTACAATGATAAAAATTAAATCATTTTAAACTGACAAATATTTATTAAAATTAAAAACAATGATCATTTTACTATTATTGATTAATGAATACCTTGAGTGACAAAATTAAAAATATATGTTAAATTACTTTTTTATGTTTAGCAATACAATTTTTAAATATTTAAATATATTATTAAATTTTTATATCAGTAAGTAACTTGCAGTGATTTTATTTCAAACTAAAATAATAGTTTTTTTCCAACATTTTTTGTTCTTAAATTGTAGAGCAAAAAACGCCCAATGTATTTTTGCTTTAGTTATTTGATTTTCAATTTGATAGTAAAAATGTCTCAAAATTATAAAGGTGGTAACATAGGAAAATTAGCTCTATTAAAATTAACAAAGCATGGTTTTATAAGTGCTTTTTTATATATAATTTGCATTTTACTTGCTTTTGACATTTTTTGGTAATCTCTTTTCAATATTATAGTTGATTTTATAACTGAGATTTTATTCATTTTTATAATGATTATGAAAAAATTAATAGAATTATTTTACTTTAGGAACTATCTTGATGATTGATATTATTTAAAAGATTAATGTTGTTTTAAATTTTAAAAAAATTAAATCTGCTTACAATTTCAATTTAACGTGAAAATACTTTGCTGGACTAATATATATAGAAAAATACCAATCTTCAATAACACAAGTAATTTAGGAATCATATGATCCGAATACTAAAAGATTATTACTAAAATACATACACAGATTATTGTTTTAATTTTCTATTTTAAGGAAATTGAAACAATAATATGTTTATATATTTTGAACGGCAGACACTACGAAATGAATTAAAAAACTTGATATTATTCAATAGTTAGATTTAGCAACGCATATTACATGTCAGTTTCAAAAAAATATCTAAATAAAATAAGCGTTTATTTTAAATGAAGATTTAGAAATGAATGTTCCTCCGAGGAGATTAATCTGCTTTAAATAATAAATTGCATTGTTACTATTTTTTTTATTTTCTAACTTTACTTTTTCGGAGACATCACGAAACACTAACCAGAATATCATCATGTACTCACATGTTAATAAGAAAGCGATATCCTACAAAGAAAGAATATTTAAGTGACATTTCTTTATAATATTCAATCTCACAAATATATATTTCTAACGGAAAAAACTCATATCTTAGATCCCACTGATAAACCACGATTCAATCTGTTCACTTATTAGATTGAAAAATAGTCTTATATAAATAAATTAACTATTTAAATACATAGTTTGTTAATTTTAACTAAACTATTCTTTAAAACTCGATACCAAGTTGATATTTTTTAGTAATTAAATAATAACAAAATTAAAAGTTTATTAAAAACATTAAAATCATTTATATTTTTATTAAATCTTTGATTATAATTTAGTTTTTTTAGAAATCTTCAAATCTTTAAATTTCTTTTTAATTTTATATTTTTTACTTTTAATTCCTTAAAAGAAATTTCAAAATTAAATTATTGCACTTTCTAATTTCATTAAGAGTAACTTTAAAGATGGCAAGTATAACAAAAAGTGTGAAGAAAAAAAAATTTTTAAAATATTATTCTCGAATAAGAAATAGTCCTAGGAATAAATTCATTAAAAAAAAAAAAGCAGTAATAAAATTTTTCACTCTAGTATTAAATGAATGCAATATGTTCGAATTGCCTTAATTTTTTATTCCATTCCTTCTTTTCAATTCTTTAACTTCTATGTGTTACTGTAAGGAAAGCAAATAATAAAAATTACTTTTAATTAGGTTTTCTGGATAGATGGGTTCTCTGTGCTAATTAAATTACGGTAGGTTTGTTGTTTTTCTACGATAAGAAAGGCAGATAGAATTCGCTAACTAATCTTATTACCATATCTATATACAGTTTCGCTCAGATGAATAATTACCATAGAAGGCAGAATTAGAGTGGCATTTGCAATTCATAATGTATAAACACAATTCACTTCCAGCTAAATTGTTTTTCTTTAAGTTGAATAACTAATTTATTTTTCAACTATTGTTTCATTCCTTTTGGTGTTGTTAATGGAAAATATGTATTAAATTAAAAACACGTATCTTTTTCGAATTCATTTAAAATATATTATTTCGCATTCTGAAGAGAAGAATCACAGCACTGAATAATTAAAATTTTTATTTTACTTTCAAATAATTTTTTATTATTATTTAATTTAATTCCTGAGAGCATGTTTTTATATTTCAATTGAGTATTTTTCTGAAAAAAAATATCTATTTCTGCAAGTAACTAAAAAGAAATTTATGTAAATAATTTGCAAGTTTGATTTTTCTTACAAATCTAAAAGTTAACGAAATAATATTTATTAAAAAAAAATTCAAATTTCAGAGGTTTCTTTAGAAATTGTAATTTTTAATACTTTTTTTTTATAAACGTTTTCTTACATTTTAAGTACATATAAATTTGCATTACAATGATAAAATTAAATTATTTTGAACTGACATAAAAAAATAAAAACAAAAAAAAATAATAATCCTTTAACTATTATTAATTAATGAATACCTAAGTGACAAAATTAAAAATGTAAGCTTAAATACATTTATGATGTTTAATGAATACAATTTTTAAATGTTTTAATATGTTATTTAATTTTTATATTTGTACTGATTTTATTTTAAACTAAAAAATTATTTTCAACATTTATTGGGTTCTTAAATTGTAAAGCGAAAATTTTCAATGTACACTTGTTTTAGATATTTTTTTTTCATTCTGATAGCAAAGATTTTGCATTTTTGTTAACATTGTAAAGATGGTACCATAGGATAATTTCTATTAATGTCAGCCTTTTATGAGTGCTTTTTTTCTCTATAAATTTCATTCTATGTGTTTCGAACATTTTTTATAATCTCGTTTCAATAATATATTTTTTTTCTTTCTAATGCAGCTGGTAAACACTTAGACAGCTTGGACTTGGATGCCTTAAAGCAAGCGCTGCACAGGCTTTACTCACTTTGCATTACCCAGGAGGCGCGTGTAACTTGAAGATAAGCCACTGACGCGGAGTAACAATGCCCCTGTAACCCTCTACGATCATATTTGATCGGAACCTACTGTTTAAAGTGCATTCCGAACCACTACGAACATCCATGGCACCGCCGGGAGTCGAACCCGAAACCTGATACCGAACGCCAGAGCGCTAGCCACTCGGCCTTTCAGGCCCTTTAATAATATATATGAGGTTTTATTAATTTTTTATAGTGATCATGAAAAAATTAAATTAGCTAATCGCAAAATAAGGGCTGTTGGAATTGGTGGCTTTTTTGTGGCGCCAACTGAGCGATAAGATATCAAATGTGGTAACCTGGATTTCTTGTACTGCTTGCAATTCATTTCATTTACAATCGCAATCATTTTCTTGCCGCACTTTGACGACAAATTTTTGACTCAAAATAACAATGGCTCCTTCTCTGCGATTTCGCCTTAAATTAATTTATGAACTATCTTAATGAGTGAAATTTTTAAAATTAAAAAATAATTAAATCATCTTACGAATTTCAATTTATTATGCTGAACATTCTTTGCTGGACGAATACGTTTAGGAATATACTAGTCTTCAATAACACAAGAAATCTATGAATAATATGATCAGAATACTAGAAGAGCAATCAAATTCAATAGCTGCAGGAATTCACCAAAATTTGGAAACTTTAGAACATCATGAAAAAACAATTGCTCGAATAATACAAGAAGCACTACCCAATTCCGACAGAGAAATCAGTAAAATTTAGTTGAATTAACTTTCATAAACTTAAATTGATTCTTAGAAACTATTTTGGGGATATTGAAGCAATAATCTGTTTATATTTTGAAAGCCAGACACTGCAAAATGAACTAAAAGAGCACATTACTTGATATGGTTCAGTGTTAAGTTTAGCAACACATATTTCATGTCAAGGCGTATATTTTAAACAAAGTTTTTGAAATGAATGTTCCTCCGAGGAGATTAATCTGTTTTAAATAATAGCTTACACTGTCACGTATTTTTTCTAGCTTCACTTTTTTGGTGACATCACGAACTCTAACCAGGGCAGTATCATGTTCATACATAATAAAAAGAATAAATGCAAGCGTTGCCTTACAAAAAGAATATTTAAGTGACATTTTTTTATAATATTTAATTTTACAAATATATATTTTTAACTGAAACCAATATATCCCATTTTTTTCCTTTTATATTATGATTGATTGATTGCCCACAGATCCTGTTTTTAAAAAAATCATTGTAATTCCAAAAATGTAATAATTTCTTTTGATTATTATGATCACAATTTTTAAATTGTCTTTTCTTATAGAGTAATTGCATTTTTAATTTTTTTATCCAGTTAAATAACTGAATTTTCCTTTTAATTTAAATAATCAAGCATTAAAAGATACAAAACACTTTTACCCAGTCAGCATCATACTCTTATCATAGAATCCTCATGAAAATACTACAATAGTCCTTGATCTTATTGAACACTGCTCCAAGAGAGACCCGAAAAATTAAGGAAAAGGAAACTAAGGAAAGAATCAAAACAATAAATTCCTTGTTCGTCACACAATCACATCTTTGTCTACACCTGAAGAATCATTTGACTCAACGTTTCGTAACCGAGGTGCCGAAGCTGTTTTTCTGTTCCCCCGACAGCAAATGAATTGAATTTGTTGCCAGTGTTGTAAAAACTGCATCAATTATCACAACTGCTGTCCACTCAAAAGCACTTGAGGCTTATCTGAGCCTTACCTCCATCAAAACAAATGAATGGAATTACTATCTTCACTGGCACAAGGTCTGCCTTACAGTTTATTAATAAAAGTTTTCAAGTATGATCTTGAATATTATATCTCTTTAGAACAAATCCAGTGCTTACACAAAATGTGTATCCTGCAGCAGATCCCTGCTCATGTGAATTTGGGAATTAAATGAAATTGCATATTCTTTGGCAAAGAATGCCAGAAGTCTGGATCTGATTGCCATTCTTACTTCCCTTGTAAATGCATATGACTCGGCAAACTCTAAACTTATACACTCAAGAGCCAAAACATTATGACCACCTGTCAATAACGAGTTGGCCCACCTTTGGCGCTCAACACAGCTTCAACCCGCATTTGCATGGATTAATACCACCACTTAATACCAGTTAAATACCACTTCTACCTGATCACGTGCCTTCCAAGTCATCCAGGCAGTTCATTGCAAAATGTAGGGGTGGTCATAATGTTTTGGCTCTTGAGTGTAATTCCTTCTAAAACTAAATACCAAATTACAGAACTAAATGTCTACAGAAAACATAACTGCTACTGTTACAAGATCAAGAATGAAACACCACAAAAAATGAAAATTTCTGTTGATGACATTAAAAAATACCAAAAATGTTGCAACTGCCCTGATGTCGAGCTTACTCCTCACTATGTCTTTAATTGCCCAACTGTTGCAGCAGCCAAGCATTGTCTGAACCATCCCTCGGAAGAGGATTTGTACTCGAGTTGGCCATCAACATAGCCAATATTATTCGGAAGCATCACGATATTTGATGTTTTTTGTACTCTTCAGGGGAAACGACAACAACAACAAAAACATCTTATCATAGATAAACAGTAACTAAATAAATTATTTATTTATTTAACTTTGTGATTTGCATATGTTTTCGTCATTTCTATCAGAAAGAAAACCATTTTTTGTTTATTGCATCATATTATTGTCCTTCTGATAAGTTATTGTATTTTTGTTATTTTGTATTATGCAAGAAAAATGTTTTAAGAATAATTTCAGCTATCAACTAAATTGTTATCTACCAGCAGAACTGAATTTTATTATTTTCTCTATCACACGTGAATTTAGTTGAAGCTTTTCATTTTTATTGCAAAACTTTTCTGAAGAGCAAAGTAAATTCCGATTCGCTATAAATAAATAATATGAATGTTTGTAAACCATCACAGATACTTTTTATGATCTGATCAAATAGTTTTTCATATTGAAGATTTCATATAATATTCATTCAATGTTCATTTTTTAGCAAAGAAACACAAATTTATTTATAAAACCTTTTCAGAATATTAAATATTTATCTGAAAAAAACTTCTAGAAAATCTTCAAAACTTTTTAAGTAAGAAAAAGAGACTAAAGTAAATTTTACATTGAATGTTTACATTTAATCTTTTGGTTTTTTTTTAATATTTAAAGTGCGTCATTTAAAATTTAGAGTATCTTTATATTACGCTATTTTCAAAAAAGAATAACGAGGCATTAAATTTTAGACTAAAGTAAAAAGCTTAAATATAAAACGGAGAAAAGGTATTACATAAAAAAAAAAAACCAGATTTGTTATTGGGTTGCTTATAAAATGAATTAATGAGTACACAATTTTTAAAAGATGACAAACACAAATGTTTTTAACATATTTAATAAAAATATGATCCTTCTAGAAAACATATTTTCGCCAGTTACAAAGACACATTTGATTTAGTCAAAGTTTTAGTTTATTTCACGTCATCAAGGAATGTTAATTGAAACGCTGGGCCTGTTGTTTATTTACTTCCTAGTTTAAGGCCGGCATCAGAGGGAACATCTTCCATTACCTTCCTTGTGACAGCTACCTACAATTGTGATCGCATGCAACTTTAATTCTCTATGATGCATTATATCGCCCATTTCGAAGGAATTAATGAGAAGATCGAGTTTTATAAATAATAAGTTGCTCCCATGCAAAGAGGTCCGCCAAAAATCACGTACATTTTAAAATTTATTGTTTGAGTGGCAAGACCGGTTTTTTTTAATGCTGAATGTAATGAAGTAAACCCGTGTGATATGCCTTTTAAATTTCTTCTACGGGAACACCATAAATCACTCGTTTATGAAACATCTATGAAAGCATTCAAATATATATTTTTTTTGTTCCAATGCAGCTGGCAAACACTTAGACAGCTTGGTCTTGGATGCCTTAAGGCAAGCGCTGCACCGACGTTACTCACTTTGCATTACCCAGGGGGGCACGTGTAACTTGAAGATACGAACGGGAAGTAACAATACCCCCGCAACGCTCTACGATCCTATTAGACCGGAATCTTCGGTTTAAAGTGGATTCGAACCACTACAAACATCCATGGCACCGCCGGGACTCGAACCCGAAACCTGTGGTACCGAGCGCCAGAGCGCTAGCCACTCTGCCATTCAGGTCCGCATTGGAATATATTGTAGCAAGGAAAATGTTGCGAAAGAGCAACTGCAGCACACCCTATATTGTTAAATGCGTCCGACAGTTGGTTCTCTGTCACTATCCCTTGCTCAATGACTCTCGCGGCCGCCACTTCGAACAATTCCTGTAATCATTTCTCTGTATCTCCTTTTTTTCAATTTCTTCTATTAGCTCACACTCACCCTATATATAGCTTGTTCAAATTTTCAGTCGTTAATAAAATACTTTGTTTTCATCCACTCAAGTTCAAACACATTTTTTTTAACTTGTAGCGGATGACACGGATGTTAACACAGTTTTTTTCAAATATTAATTCAGTAATTAAATTAAATTAATTAATTTTAGTTTTTTTAAATTTAAGTTGCATGTATCTGATAATAGATTTCCTAGATGTAAGAGGAAAATTTCAACTTTATTTGTAAATAATTTTTTTTGCAATATAGTGATAAAAAAAAGTAGAAATTGATTTTTAATTTTTTGTATATTACTTGTTTGTATTCAACTTTTCCCAAAAGGTTGAGTTATAATCATGCTATCTAGCAAATGTTTATTTTTTTGCCCTTTTTGTTCTCTATGTGTACTATCTCGTTTCTACGTTTGTCACCATTTCACGGGTACACCTTGTATAACCAGTCTAACTTGGCTTGCCAATGCGAGTCTCTGTCAAATTCCTGGCCACTTTCAAAACGTCAAAGGAATCGCACACTGGTTCTCTTGCACTCTAGCTAGGTAAAACTCTAATGGGCCACGAGTGGGTAAATAATTTATAAAGAATTGTACAAAACAAAACTATCTATAAAGAGTTGTTATAAATCATTTACAAAAATTAGTTAAAGAATGGAATGTTGTTTGTTGTTGTTTCTTATCTCTCTTGGCTGGCCAAGCCCACGAGCCCATACGTACTCATGATTGAAGGGGAAGGAAGCAGCTTCTGTTGTGATGGAGCACCCGTTGGTAGAAGTCTGACTTTGGTTCCGTGACGCTCTGACAGTCATAGGAGACCGGGACCTACGGCTTAAAATGGATTCCGAACCACTACAAACATCCATGGCACCGCCGGGATTCAAACCCGAAACCTGTGGCACCGAGCGCCAGAGCGCTAGACACTCGGCCATGCAAGTCCCAAATTTGTGAAGGCCAACGGCACGCGGTGTTCCCAGGTGGTCACTCACCCAAGTACTGACCGCGCCCAATGATGCTTGACTTCGGTGGTATGGCCGTTGGCTAAGAGAATGGTATACATTCCAGATGATAGAAGTCAAGAAGTTTTTTTTTTTTAAGTATTTGTTTTTAAAACTTCTTCGGATCAAGAGTGTCCAATTATTTTAACTTCCTTTGTATTTGGTAGCACTTAGAGGAATAATACTGCCGGTGTTATATTTGAAGAAAATAACTTTATACAGACATGCATAAAATGCTAATAATTTTACGGCTATATTAATAATTATCTGACTTTTTTTATTTAAGCATTTGTATTACTTTTTATTTCAAAGGGAGCGATGTGTATATTCAAATTTTTTTTTATATGACATCCTAATTTTAAAAATCAATTTAATTATTCATTTATACCAATTATATGCACAATTGAAATGTAGGTGGATTAAAACTAATAAACAATTCACTGACGTGGTGATAATTATCAATCCTTATATTACGTAATGAAATTACTTTGAAAAATCTTTTTAATGATACAACTTTTATATGCTAGGAAAAAAAAAAAAAAAAAAAATAAAGCCTAGAGTTAGCATATTTTTCAATGCTTTACTTAGTTTTAAAGGAGGATTTTTCTTTGTAAATGCTTCGCTTATTTTAAATGGTTTTGTTTATTTTTATATGCTTTGCTTTTCAATTTTATTTTTTATTGAATATATATTGATATATTATTCTTCCGTGAATATTACATGAAAATACATGCTACATAAATTTTATGTATCTCTTTTATATATTATGTATACGTTGAATTTTTAAAATATTTATATTGTATGCATTACATGCATGAAAGCTTTTTACACCACATACTATATAAAAAGTGTTAGGAAATATTTATTACTTTCAACAAATATTTTGCATGTTTTGCATTTATACATATGCATTAAAATTCAATACGGTTTCTAATAATGTACACTTATTTTTCAACGGATATCTGTTTGACTTGGTAGAAAATAAGAAAAAAAAAATTAAATATCAGAAACGTAGAAAGATAATTGAGTTTGTGAGCTTGTTTAAAGCATCGTATTACGGAGACTTTGCTGATTTTTACAAAATAGTAAATTCTTTTCTTTTTCGTTTCATGTGATCATTAAAAGTTCTTAAACTTCTGCCGAAAAAATAGCAAAACAGTTTGGTGATTACAGGGAAAATTTTTTTTTTAATAATAAAAGAAAAACATTTTCACAGAATTAGGAAGAAACTAAACTTTTAGGTTTGGTTTGTCGCTCTACGGTCATCTTCTGCTCACGAGGGCTAAACAGACCGGGACCTACAGTTTAAAGTGGATTCCAAACCACTACAAAAATCCATGGCACCGCCGGGACTCGAACCCGAAACCTGTGGTACAGGGTGCCAGAGCGCTAGCCACTCGACCATTCAGGGCCCTAAACTTTTAGGAACACATGTTTATTTTAATCCTTTTAAAACAGCAGTTGATCCACATATTGTAAATGTGTATCTTAATTTTACATTAAAAATCATCGAGCATTTTGACGTTTTTTTTTTTTCCTTTCTAATGCATCTGGCAGACATCTTGGTCTTGGATGCCTTTAGACAAGCTCTGCACCAATGTTACTCACTTTGCATTACCGAGGGGGCGCGTGTAACTTGAAGATAAGACACGGACGCGGAGTAACAATGCCCACGCAACGGTCTACGATCCTATTAGATCGGGACCTACGGTTTAAAGTGGATTCCGAACCACTACAAACATCCATGGCACCGCCGGGACTCGAACAGAGCTCTAGCCACTCTGCCATTCAGGCCTTAGCATTTTAACGTAGAATTTTTAATATTTATCCATGTTGTTGTGTCTAATAAGGGAGGGACGGATATTCCATGAGTACTGGTCTGAAGGAAGAAAGGGGGACAACTTGTGTTGTGTTGGAGCACCCGTGGGTAGAAGTCTGACTTGACTCCGAGTCGCTGAAGAAGGAGGTCAATGCCTTCCGGGGGGGACTTTTAGGGGAACCTATCCCACATTTTTGTCTCCAATGTGAGAAAACCCGGGAAAACTCCCACCAGATAGTCCGACTAACGAGGCAAAATGCTGAGCATCACAAACGCCCTCTCAACTTCTCGTTTTTTTTTTGAAACAGTATCTGTAACAAAGCCGCCAGCTGTGTGAACATCAACCCTAGTACTCCCCTACGGCTCACGCTGACAATGAACCATGAGACGAGTAAGTTGAAATAACAGATAAGATATTGCAAATTTCTATACTCTATTATTAAAAACCTGAAAAATCAATTATTTAGCACATTTTAAGTAGATCTTTTAACATTTATGCTTACAATTTATAAAATTTGTTTTTAAATACAAGTAAAATAAGCTCATTATTTTTAATCTAAAAGTAATTTTTAAGTAAAATTTATGTAGCATGTATTAATAATAGTTATTAGTTAAAAACTGAAGGATATATTTGAAATTACTACCTAATATGCAATTAAATTCCTTCAAGAATAAATATTATATAATTAAATTTTTGTATTTACACACACATGCATTCCGCACAGTCCCTTATGATTATAATACTATACACTTATTATTCAACGGATATCTGTTTGACTTAGTTGAAAATAAGAAAAAAATTAAAATATCAGAAACCTAGCCAGATAATTGAGTTTGTGGGCTTGTTTAAAGCATCGTATTACGGAGACTGCACTGATTTTTCCAAAGAAGTAAATTCTTTTTCTTTTTCTTTTCATGGGATCATTAAAAGTTTTTCCTAAACTTCTACCGAAAAAAATAGGAAAACAGATTGGTGATTACAGGGAAACTTTTTTTTTATTTTTAATAAAAGAAAAAATATTCAAAAAATTAGGGAAGAAACTAAACTTTTAGGAACCTTCATTTATTTTAATCCTTTTAAAACAGCAGTTGATCCACATATTGTAAGTGTAAATCTTAATTTTATATTAAAAATAATCAAGCAATTTAACGTAGAATTTTTAAAATTTATTCATCTTGTGTCTAATCCTCAGTGTCCTGTAGTGTGGGATGGACACCATATGAGTGGCCTACTCATGGCTGGAGGACAGGGGGCAGTTTCTGTTGTGATGGAGCACCCGTAGGTAGAAGTCTGACTTGACTCCAAGTCGCGAAGAAGGAGGGCAGTGTCTTCCGGGAAGACTTTTAGGGTTAACTACCCCTCATTTGCGTATCATATGCAAGAAAACTCCCACTAGGTAATCCGACTAATGAGGCAAGATGCTGAACATCACAGCGCTATCGTGTCTCCTCGTTTTTTGAAACAGCGTCTAATGGTGTGAACCTCAACCCTAATACTCACCAGCGGTTCACGTTGACACTGAGTCACGAGTTTGGCATATTTATTCATGCATTTTAAGTTGAGATAACAAATTAGACATGGAAAATTACTTTACTCTATTAATTAAAACTTGAGAAATTTATTGTTTAACACAAAATTTTAAGTAAATCTTTTAACATTTATACTTACAGTTTATAAAATTTATTTTTTTAAGTATTAAGTAAAATAAATTTATTATTTTTAATCTAAAAGAGTTAGGTAATTTAATTACAAAAAAAGGGTTGGACTACTAAAACATTCAATTACAATAATCTTCTTCATTGGCGCAACAGCCCTTTAGTGGCCACGGTCGTCTGCCTGCTAACAGATTTCTAGACAGGAGATGTTTTCTTTTTACGGGATGGGGTTGTCAGTTCTGTCCCAACGCTCTACGGTCATATTAGGCAGGGCCCTACGATTTAAAGTGGATTCGGACCACTACAAATATTCATCGCATTGCTGGGACTCGAACTCTGTGGCACCGAACTCCAGAGCACTAGTCACTTGGTAATCCAGCAACAATCAATAACTCACATCTTCAGATTTTCAAGTGAAAAAGAGACGGAAAAGTGCTTCAAAGTCCATTTGGCACAACAAAGATGCACACTTGACCCCTTGTGGGTGAATTTGTGTGTGGTAGCCCATAAATTTTTATCTATGTTAATAAGCAAAAGTTAAATATACCTCCTTTACAAACATGTCTTGATGGATACTTATACCTCATATAGGCCAATTAATTAACATAGTTATATTTCAAATTCATACTGACATTTGACTCACCTTTATATTTGTAAACAAATTAGATTCATGAAATTTCTTAGTTAAAAAATTAAAATATTCTGAATTCTTCCTTACAATTTGTATAAACCATTTTATTATCCGATGAGTTTTCCTTGTTCAATCAAATACTACTTATGTTTATTGTTATTCAATTCCATCTTCTCTACGCAACGCACAATAATAGGATAATGACACACAATAGAAGACGCATTGACTTGCAGAATAATTGAAGATATTTAACGTTAAATTAGCAAATGAAAAAGAATACAAATCACTGATTTACTTTCAGCATGAATGATTTCTTTGTTCTAGCATGGAAATTTTGAATGTATTTGTTTTTCATAATTAATTTTTGGAGATATGCTGTATTGTATAAATGATAAAAGGCTTTTTGTTAAAGAGATCGTTTATATTCCATGATAGATGTCAAAAGGCCCGTTAAATAACAGCCAATCTATAAAATTTTCTTTTTCCTTTAGCATATAAATTAATTCCATGCAAGAGAGACAGATAATAGATTCCACGTATCACATATTGAAACGGAAAACAAAACAAAAGCAGTTTTCTCAAACAAATGCTGAAATATGTCAAAGCATATTTCATTAGAAATGGTCCAAAGACACGATCGAACGTTTTTCAAAACCCATTTTTACATTAACTTTGTCTGGAACGCGACAATACTCGATGCATCACGACACCCAAGCGGAAAAAGAAGCACTTTCGTCGAGGAACACTTTAGTTCTTTCTTTTAAATAAATTGAATATTTGAAATATGCCTTTGTCAAATAAACTTCGACATTTTTTGAGAGTAATGGAAAGGAGAGAAATGACCAGATGTTTCTGAGAAGTCTGAATAAAATTCTGAATGACATTTCAAGAACTTTCGGTGACTTTTTCCAGAAGAAAGAAAATACTATTTTGTAAAAAGGTTTTTTTTTTTTTTTTTTCCCTTTCTGTAAACGATTTAAAACTGTAAACGGAACCTTTACTTTCATGGAAATCGACTTTCCTTTTAGGATGGAAAACACTTCAGTTGGTTTACAGAGACAAAGTCGATAGTATTAGTAATCCATTTGCTTAAACAGAAGTAAAATGTATTGTATTGTAAAAAGTATTTTTCTGTACTAGTTTAGTTCTGTACTAGTCGAAATTTTATTGTGCAAAACAAAAAAATGTATTTTATTCTTTTTATTAGCACTAACCTATTTGAGTCAAACAACATTTATTTTTATTTCCGATATTTTGTTTTAATTTTATTTTGTTTATTATCTAAAAAATATTTTGTTTTACAAACTTTTATAAAGTTTCTGAAGTATCTTTTATTTAATAGTTTAACAAGCAATCGTTTTATATCCTACCCTAAATATGTATTTTCTAATAAACTCAAAATATCACCAATATATTATGTATTCTTATTAATATAAAATACCATTTTTGAAAGAAAAAAAAATTTTTTTTTTCTCTCTCTGTATAGATTTAAAACTGTAAATAGAACTTTTTCTTTCATGTAAACACGTACTTTCTTTTTCTATATTAATTTAGCATTGATGTTTTAGTGCTAAATCTAAAACTTGTTGTTTTTTTATTAGCAGTAACCTATCTAAGTCAAACAATAATTTATGTTTATTTTTTATGTATTTTTTTTTTTCATTTTTTTTTTAGTTTATAATATATTATCAATTAATTAAAAACTATCTTGTTTTACAAACTTTTTAAAAGTTTCTGCAGTAAATTTTATTTTAATACTTTAACTAACAACCTTTTTTATAGCCTACCCTAAATATTTAATTTCTAATTAACCCAAAACAGTAAGAATAGATCTAATATATTCTTATTAAAAGAAAAGAATATTTTAAAAAGAAAACTCTTTTTTTTTTTAATTTTTTTTCTTTTCTGTAGATGATTTAAAACTTTAAATGGAACCTTTACTGTCATGCAAACATGTACTTCCTTTTCGGTACTAATTTAGTATCGATGTTTTAGTGCGCAAAACTAAAACTTTGTTGTTGTTTTTTATTGGCAGTAACCTGTTTAAGACAAGCAACATTTATATTTTATTTTTAATAATTTATATCATTTTTATTTTATTTTATTATCTATTATCTGTTATTTAAAAACTATATAGTTACACAAACTTTTTAAAAGTTTCTTTAGTAGCCTTTATTCTAATAGTTTGACAAACAACCTTATTTCACAAACTTCAACGAATTCCATGTAAGAGAGACTGATAATAGATTCATTGTGTCACATATTGAAAAGGAAAACAAAAGCTGTTTTCTCAAACAAATGCTGTAATCCATTTGCTTAAACTAAAGTAAAAAGTATTGTACTTTGTTTTTCTGTACTAGTTTAGCATCGATGTTTCGCGTAAAAACTAAAAATTTGTTGTAATTATTTTTATTAGCAGTAACCTATTTAATTATATATTTAATCTATATTTCTGTATTTTTATAACATCTATATTTATTTTCGATATTTTGTTTCAATTTTATTTTAGCTTATTATCTTTTATCTATTATTTTAGATATATTTTGTTTTACAAATTTTTCAAAAGTTTCTGTAGTAACTTTTTTTCTAATAGTTTAGCAAACAACTTTTTTTTTTTATATTCTGAATTAAATATTTATTTTCTAATAAACCCATACATAAACTTTACATACATATAACACTTAAACATTATATTACACTAACTAAATTAGCAAAATGTAAAAACGTGTTAACTTATCAGGTTTTCGAAAGATTAAATTTCAATGTATTTCTAAAAAAACAATTCAATGTGTTTAAACGCAGTTAACTTTGCAATTATTTGTAAAAGAAATTTATTTAAAAAGGAATATTCTCATAACATTGATGGTTATTTTTAAAATGCAATATATATGTAGTATAAACATTTCATTATCCGATAATTTTCCCTGTTTAATCAAAAGTAATTATGTTTATTTTTATTCAATTATATACTCTCTTCGCAACGCACAATAATAGAATAATGACAGACAATAGAAGACGCATTGACTTACAGGATAATTGAAGGTTTATTTAACGTTAAATAAGCAAATGAAAAGAATACAAATCACTCATTAACTTTCGGCATGAATGATTTCTTTGTTCTAGCATGGAAATTTATTATTTATTTCATAATTAATGCTTGGATGTATGTGTATTATATAAATGCTTAGGTATTTTTAAAGAAGATCGTTTATATCCCATGATAACTTCTGAAGATGTGAAAGAGACCGTTATATAACATTCAACCTATAGAATCCTATAGAATTTTTTTATTCCTTTAACATATAAATTAATTCCGTGAAAGAGAGACAGATAATAGAGTCATCGTATCACATATTGAAACGGAAAACAAAAATGTTCTTCAAAATGTTTTCTTTTTCTCAAACAAATGTTTGAAATATGTCAAAGCATATTTCATTAGAAATGGTTCAGAGACACGATCGAATGTTTTCAAAACCCATTTTTACATTAACTTTGTCTGAACGCGACAATACTCGATGGCATCACGACACCCAAGCGGAAAAAGAAGCATTTTGGTCGAAGAACACTTTAGTTTTCGTTTTAAATAAATTGAATATTTGAAATATGCTTTTGTCAAATAAATTTCGACATTTTTTGGGATTAATGGAAAGGAGAGAAATGACCAGATGTTTCTGAGAAGTCTGAATAAAAATCGACTTTTCTTTAAGATGAAAACGCTTCAGTTGTTTACAGTATTACGATAGTATACTAGTACGATAGTATTAGTAATTCTTAAACTAAAGTAAATCCAACTGTCCTTAATCCTTAATCCATTTGCTTAAACTAAAGTAGAAAGTATTGTTCTTTCGTTTTCCGTACCAGTTTAACATCGATGTTTTCACGCACAAAACTAAAACATATTTTTTTATTAGCAGTAACGTATTTAAGTCAAACAACTTTTATTTTTATTTTCGATATTTTGTTTTAACTTTATTTAAACTTACAAAAGTTTTAAAAGTTTCTGTATTATCTTTTTTTTTCTAATAGTTTAACAAAGAATCTTTTTTTTTGTATCCTACCCTAAATATTTAGTTTCTAATACTAAACTAAAAATATTAAAATTCTTAATTAGTAATATTTAAAAGTTGTTATTGAATCTTGAATAACCTTTTATGTGTAAACAA
Source organism: Caerostris extrusa (assembly GCA_021605095.1). Classification (NCBI taxonomy): domain Eukaryota; kingdom Metazoa; phylum Arthropoda; class Arachnida; order Araneae; family Araneidae; genus Caerostris; species Caerostris extrusa. The sequence goes on along the minus strand of BPLR01015367.1, from coordinate 103,824 downwards.
ATTAGATTGATGAAAATCCTTTGTTAAAAAATAAAATATTCTGCATTCTACCTTCCAGTTTGTACAAACCATTTCCTTATACAATGATTTTTCCTCATTAAATTATTTCTGTTTAATTAAATACTAAGTATATTTATTGTTATTCAATTCCCCCTCTATACGCAACGTCCAACAATTGGATAATGACACACAACAGAAGACGCATTGACTTGCAGCATAATTGAAATTGTTTAACGTTAAATTAGCAAATGAAAAGAATACAAATTACTCATTTACTTTCGGCATGAATGATTTCTTTGTTCTAGCATGGAAAGTTTTTGAATGTATTTTATTTTTTTTTTCATAATTAATTTTTGGAGATATGCTGCATTGTATAATAGATAAAATGCTTTTTGTAAAACAATCTTTTATATTCCATGATAGATGTGAAAAGGCAGTTAAATAACAGCCAATCTAAAATTTTTTTTTTTTTTTTATTATATAAATTAATTCCATATAAGAGAGACAGATAATAGAAAAACAAAACAGAAAACAAAAAAAAACAAAAACAACAAAACAAAAGCTGTTTTCTCAAAAACAAATGCTGAAATATGTCAAATCATATTTCACTAGAAATGGTCCAAAGACACGACCGAAAGTTTTTCAAAAACCCATTTTTACATTGACTTTGTCTTTTGAACGCGACAATACTGATGCATCACGACATCCAAGTGGAAAAAGAAGCACTTTCGTCGAAGAACACTTTAGTTTTTCTTTTTTTAAATAATTGAATATTTGAAATATGCTTTTATCAAATAAACTTCGACATTTTTGAGAGTAATGAAAAGGAGAGAAATGAGCAGATGTCTCTGAATAAAATTTTGAAGGACATTTTAAGAACTTCTCAGTGACTTTTTACAGAAGAAACAAAATGCTGTTTTTTAACAATTTTTTTTTCCTTTCTGTAAACGATTTAAAACTGTAAACGGAACCTTCACTTTCACGAAAATCGATTTTTTCTTTTTAGGATGAAAAACACTTCACTTGGTTTACAGAAACAAAGTCGATAGTATTAGTAATCAATTTGCTTAGACTAAAGTAAAAAGTATTGTACTTTCGTTTTTTGTACTAGTTTAGTATCGATGTTTTAGTGCTCAAAACTAAAACTTTGTTGTTGGTTTTTTTTATTTAAGGCAAAAGATTTATATTTATTTTCGATGTTTCAATTTTACTTTAGTTTATTATATATATTGTCCATTATTCAAAAACTATTTTGTTTTACAAACTTTAAAAGTTTCTGTAGTAACTTTTATTGTAAAAGTCTAACAAACAACATTTTTTATACTACCTTAAATATATAATTACTAATAAACTCAAACCAAAAAGTATATATATATATATTTGTAAAGAAATTTGATTTATGAAAAACATTAATTAAAAATAAAATATTCTTAATTCTTCCTTCCAGTTTGTACAAACTTTTTATTATCGATGATCTTTCCTCGTTAAATTATCTCTGCTTAATTAAATACTAAATATATTTTTTTATTCAATTCCATCTTCTCTACGCAACGCAAAAATAATAGGGATAATGACACAAAAAATAGAAGACGCATTGACTTACAGGATAATTGAAGATGTTTAACGTTAAATTAGCAAATGAAAAGAATACAAATCACTGATTCACTTTCTACATGAATGATTTCTTTGTTCTAGCAGGGAAATTTTGAATGTATTTGTTTTTCATAATTCATTTTTGGGGATATGCTGTACTGTATAAAGAATAAAAGGCTTTTGTAAAATATATCTTACATTCCATGATAGATGTAAAAAGACCCATTAAATAACAGGCATCCTATAGAATTTTCTTATTACTTTAGCATATAAATTAATTCCATGTAAGAGAGACAGATAATAGATTCATTGTACCACATATGGAAACGGAAAACAAAACAAAAAAGAAGTTTTCTCAAAAAATGCTGAAGTATGTCAAAAGCATATTTCATTAGAAATGGCTCAAAGACACCATCGAATGTTTTTCAAAACCCATTTTTACATTAACTTGGTCTGGAACACGACAATACTCGATGGCATCACGTCACCCAAGCAGAAAAAGAAGCACTTTCGTCGAGGAACACTTTATTTTTCTTTTTAAATAAATTGAATATTTGAAATACGCTTTTGTCAAATAAACTTCGACATTTTTTGGAGTAATGGAAAGGAGAGAAATGACCAGATATTTCTGAGAAGTCTGAATAAAATTTTGAATGGCATTTTAAGAACTTCTCAGTGACTTTTTCCTGAAGAAAGAAAATACTGGGTTATTTTAACTTTTTTTTCCTCTCTGTAAACGATTTAAAACTGTCAACGGAACCGTTACTTTCACGAAATTCGACTTTTCTTTTAGGATGGAAAAGCACTTCAGTCGGTTTACAGAGGCAAAGTCGATAGTATTAGTAATCCATTTTTGCTTAAACTAAAGTAAAAAGTTTTGTACTTTCTTTCTCTGTACTAATTTAGCATCGATGTTTTCGTGCGCAAAACTAAAAATATGTTTAATTTTTTTTTATTAACAGTAACCTTTTTAAGTAAAATAGTATTTATATTTATATTCAATATTTTGTTTTAATTTTATTTTAGTTTATTATCTAAAACTTTTTGTTTTACAAATGTTTTAAAAGTTTAAGTAGTACTTTTTATTCTAGTAGTTTAACAAAGAAATTTTTTTTTTTGAAAAAGACTTCAATTAGTATACAGAGGTAAAATTGATAGTATTAATAATCCAATTGCTTGTAAAAAGTATTGTACTTTGCTTTTCTATACTAGTTTTGCATCGATGTTTTAATGCTAAAAATTAATTTTGTTTCCTTCCGGATTGTGTAAACCATTTTATTATGAAACGATTTTTCCGCATTAAATAATCCCTGTTTAATCAAATACTAATTACATTTATTGTTATTCTATTCCACCCTCTCTACGCAATGCACAACAATAGGATAATAACACATAATAGAACACGCATTGACTTGCAGGAAAATTGAAGATATTTAATGTTAAATTAGCAAATGAAAAGAATACAAATCACTCATTTAATTTCGGCATGAATGATTTCTCTGTTCTAGCATGGAAATTTTTGAATGTATTTGTTTTTCATAATTAATTTTTGGAGATATGCTGTATTGTATAAACGATAAAAGGCTTTTTGTTAAAGAGTTCGTTTATATTCCATGATAGATGTCGAAAGGCCCGTTAAATAACAGCCAATCTATAAATTTTTCTTTTTCCTTTAGAATATAAATTACTTCCATGTAAGAGACAGATAATAGATTCCTCGTATCACACATTGAAACGGAACACAAAGGCAGTTTTCTCAAACAAATGCTGATATATTTCAAAACATATTTCATTAGAAATGGTTCAAAGACACGATCGAACGTTTTTCAAAATCCATTTTTACATTAACTTTGTCTGGAACACGACAGTACTCGATGGCATCACGACACCCAAGCGGAAAAGAAGCACTTTGGAATAAGAACACTTTAGTTTTTCTTTTAAATAAATTGAATATTTGAAATATGCTTTTGTCAAATAAACTTCGAAATTTTTTGAGAGTAATGGAAAGGAGAGAAATGACCAGATGTTTCTGAGAAGTCTGAATAAAATTCTGAATGACATTTTTCAAGAACTTCTCGGTGACTTTTTCCAGAAGAAAGAAAATACTATTTTTTAACTTTTTTTCCTCTCTAAAACGATTTAAAACTGTAAACGGAACCGTTACTTTCAGAAAATCGACTTTTCTTTTAGGATGAAAAACACTTCAGTTGTTTACAAAGACAAAGTCGATAGTATTAGTAATCCATTTGCTTAAACTAAAAAAAAGTATTGTACTTTAAAAGTATTTTTCTGTACTAGTTTAGTTCTGTACTAGTCGAAATTTTATTGTGCAAAACTAAAAATGAGTTTTATTCTTTTTATTAACCTAACCTATTTGAGTCAAACAACATTTATTTTTATTTTCAATATTTTGTTTTGATTTTATTTTGTTTATTATCTAAAATATATTTGTTTTACAAACTTTTATAAAGTTTCTGAAGTAACTTTATTCTAATAGTTTAACAAGCAATCGTTGTATATCCTACCCTAAATATTTATTTTCTAATAAACCCAAACTATCAAAAATATAATATAATATGTATAATATGTTTTTTGCTGAAAATATTAGCACAAATATTCAGTGGTTTTAAGGTCTGGACTTCGAACAAGGTTCTTAACCACATCAGGGCAGTGGTAGAGGACTCAAAACTTGAAAATATCAGCAACATGTTTCGGTCGTTTATCCTGGTACAATTTAAAATGTCTTGAGATTCCCAAGTTGCACACACTTTGCTTTAAATGTTGCTTCAGAATATCGTAGACATTTATTCATTGTACCATCTATAAATTTTAAAGTTCTCTACACAAAAGCTCGCCATGAACACCAGACTAATTGGGTGGCATGGTAAGTTCCATATTTTGTAGTTGATATAGCAATATTTTGATGTAGGGATAAACTCCATATTTTGTTATAAGTTCCATGTTTTCTCCATAACCCCATATTTTGCAGAGGATTCAAATATATGTTATACAATGTTGCATTTGGTGTATACCAAACTTTCCACTTTCCATCCGATCCGAAAATGTTATGTTTGCATATTTGCATTTCATCCATAAAAATGACATTTCCCAAATTCCGTTCCTGCTTTATGTTCATTTTAGCAAATGCCAGTATAGCTTTTCGATTGGTTTTTGCTGATCTAGATTTTCTCGGAGGTGCTTTACCATGATACTTATGTTTTCTCAAAACATTTCTGGTAGTTTCATGATTTTCTGTGATTTTGGAACCTACTTTTACATTTCAGAGTCAATATTACTTTTATAGTTTTGGGATTAATGTAAACTTGTCTCACAACCCACAGTTCTTTACGTTCACTAAATGTCTTCGGACGAGCTGATCTTTGCTTGTTTTCAACACTATTTTGTTTTCTTGTACCTATGAACAGCATTTAAAACAGTGACTTATTTAATTTCAAGATTTAGCCTTATACAATAAACTGATGTTCTATTAAGAGAGATTTATTCTAAGAAATTATTAGCAGATTTTGCACATCAAGCCAAATATCTTTGTTTCCCGAGCATTACCTCTATACGCAACATTTTCTGCTGATATTTTATGATAAAATTGTAGGCTAAAAGTGTGTTAATAAATTAAATTTTAATAATGATCTATATATTTTCTCATTTCTCAAAAATCATCCCAATACTTTTTTGACAATTATTAGCTCTTTTCATGTTTTTAAGCTTCTCTATCATACTGTAATTCTAAATTAATTAGTAAAAAAAATTCTTTTAGGATATTTTAAACAAAATGTTAAACCATTTCTTGATTAATTGCCAAAATTCCCAATAATTTTTTGAGTGACTGTATATTGTTAATCGTACTAACGTAGAACAATAAATTTATTTGTAAATAATAACAAAAAACCCAATAACTCTAATATCTGAAGACCAACTCTAGTATTTCGATCTTTAAGCACCAAAGATGTATTACGGTATTAGAGGTAAATTGGTGTTTATATTTCATTTCAAGGGGGTATGGAGGCAACTGCGACCAGCTTTAAATCCTCTGCTTGGCACATAAATCTTAAAAATATTTTCTTTCTGTTAAATTGGAGAATTCAGTTATTACACTTATATTAAATTTATAGCTATTTAGTCCTTCCCTATATATTTCTAAAGATTCTATCAGAAATAAATCCCCAAATTTGTTCTTACCTTTGCGATTAAATAGACAAAACAACATTTCGCCTGCCATCCTTAAAAGATTCATTGCTACAACACAATTAAGTTATTATATGCTATCAATAGTACTTAATAACTTAATCATCTTTACAAACAAATTAATGGATTTATTAATAAACTGGAATTACTGTGTACCTTCAATTGCACTATCAATAGATGCCTCAATTTTCTTTGAAAAGAACTAATGTTATAATAGTGGCCTTAGCTGTTTAAAATGCTTCAAAAAGATCTTTAAGAGGTTTCTGAACTTATTGTATTATATGATATTTCATTAAATATTTCAGAAGATTACCTTGCTTGTTCTACAGAATTTATGAATTCAATTGCTTTGTAAATTCCTGATGTGTGGAAGATAAGTAATCCGTTGTTCACATCAAAATACAATTTCAATGTCTTAACCTAATTTTATTCAAACATAAGCTAAGATTAAATTTTTATTTTTTATTTCCTTTTCTAATATTTCAATAAATAAGATTTTTGATTAATTGTTAACTAATGAATATTTATAAAAATTTCAATTTAAAAATACATCTACAGTTATATATAAGGAAAAATGAGGACTACATACGAAAAATACATTTTTTACTTTTAAATAAAAATTTAGCATAAATATAAAATAACTTGTTCGCCTTGTATCTATTTAGCAGGAATAAACTAGTCGCTAATACAATCGAATGCTTCTCTCATTGTTCTTTAAAACTATTTATATTTATAGCATAAAAATAAGTATCTTAATGCGTTCATGAATCATAGACAACTAAATGGTTTCCTTAAGATGATAACTCTTAAAGTCATTTACAATCTTAGTTTCCTTAGTGTTTATTCCTGGTAAGAAATTAGGAAACCAATTTCCTTATTTTCTATTTATTACATTTTCTTACTCGTATGATCTGTTCCCCAATCTACAAAAGATACTAAAAGATTATCATTATTATTTTAATGCTTCTGACAATGACAATGAAGTTACCACAGTGAATTGTATATATATATATATAAAGTACAAATATATTAGAAATTTCTCATTATTTTATGCATTGTATATGTATATGTATATATATGCATATACGCACTACACACATATATACATATACATATACAATATATAAAATAATGAGAAATTTGTACATATAAGTGATATTGCACCTGACCATGCTAGGTGGATTGGCTATTTTTTAAAGACAGACAATACAGATAGATTTGTGTGTGTGTGTGCTTGTGTAAATATATATATATATTATAAACTTTATAATATTATAAACTTTTATTTTTTAGATGAATGAACAGTAGATGTGTTCATGCATCCAAAAATAGCCAAGCCTCTAGCATGGTTAAGTTCAATATGTATTACAAGCATATGTATACATGCATTTTATGTATTACATTCATATGTATATGTATGTATACACAGATTTTATGTAATAAATATATATATATATATTATAAACTTTTATTTTTAGATGCATGAACAGATAGATGTGTTCATGCATCTAAAATATAAGCCCTCTAGAATGGTTAAGTTCAATATGTATTACAAGCATATGTATACATGCATTTTATGTATTACATTCATATGTATATATATGTATACACAGGTTTATATAATAAATATAATATATATATATATATATATATATATATATATATATATATATATATATATATTATAAACTTTATAATATTATAAACTTTTATTTTTAGATGCATGAACAGATAGATGTGTTCATGCATCTAAAAATAGCCAAGCCCTCTAGCATGGTTAAGTTCAATATGTACAAGCATATATACATGCATTTTATGTATTACATTCATATGTATATATATGTATACACAGGTTTATATAATAAATAAATAAATATATATATATATATATATATATTATAAACTTTATAATATTAAACTTTTATTTTTTAGATGCATGAACAGATAGATGTGTTCATGCATCTAAAAATAGCCAAGCCCTCTAGCATGGTTAAGTTCAATATGTATTACAAGCATATGTATACATGCATTTTATGTATTACATTCATATGTATATGTATACATGCATTTATATATATATATATATATATATATGTATGTATGTATGTATGTATGTAGATTTATATATGTATGTATGTATATATGTATGTATGTATGTATGTATGTATACACAGATTTATTTATATATATATATATTGTACCAGAAAACTAGAACTTTTTTTTTTTTCAGCAAAAATGCTATTACTTATAATGTTTGAAGTAATTAATAATTGTTTTCAAAAGTTAATAAACATTAGAATAATAATTTTAAAATGAGTTTTAAACTTGAATTCATGAATTAAATTTTTTACATTAATTTAATATTTGAAAACGCTAGTTATAAATTTGTTGAGAGTATCTTAATGAAAATTCTGTTTTAAATATTTAAAAAAAAACAACAATGGGAAATAACAAATCTTTTATTGTTAAATTAAAGTTTATCATTTTAAATAATAATATGTGGGATTTAAAATTGCGTTCTGTTCATATATAAATGTAGAAAGCACGATTGATTATTTTTTATTTTTTTTTTGGCTTTCCAATAAAATACATAGCATCCAAGGAAAATTCATTCAATAATTAAAAGAGTAAAAATAGTCTTTAGGAACATATATTTATTGATAACTTCGGAAGTAGTATAGCTTAATTTTTTAATTCCAATTCAGTACATACTCTATAAACCACTAAACAGTTTGAACTTTTTGTAAATTGAAAAACGATATTGATAGATCGTGTTGTCCTTTGAATGTTGAAATTAAGTTATACCTAATGAACTCATGAATAATTATCCAATATTTGTTTTTCCAAGAACATAAGGAAAAAAACCAACTAATTAGTTCCATTTTATAAGCGTAGCGTTCGTCACAATCGCAAACAAGTCTGCTTGTTTTCAAGAGCAGTGTAACGTCGCGGTCTACATTAGACCTACAATGGCTTCAAGAAGAGGGCCACTTTAAGGTTCAGGGGGTACACTTTAATTTTTGTTTATAAACTCTATAGATATATACACTCAAGAACCAAAAACATTATGACCACCCCTACGTTTTGCAATGAACTCGCCTGGATGACGTAGAATGCACGTGTTCAGGTGGAAGTGGTATTTAACTGGTATTAAGTGGTGGTATTAATCCATGCCAAGGCGGGTTGAAGCTGTGTTGCGCGCCAAAGGTGGGGACAACTCGTTATTGACAGGTGGTCATAATGTTTGTCTCTTGAGTGTATACAAATACAAAAAACGCTGAGTTATTATACAATGAAATGAAAAATTAAAAGTTAAATTTGATCACAAGTGCACGATTAAATCACAAGTACAATTCACTCCAAGTTTGAAGACTTTCAGTGTTTTCGAGTGTACATCGATTCTAATAGTGTGGTCTGCAGCAGACTTTAATAAGTACACGGCATGATACACGAAATCACAAGGGGGTTCATTTTAAAAAGAGGTGGAAAATCCAGCCTATTCAGTCACTGCAGAAAAAACAAGATTTATGGTTGACTGGTCTCAGAATTCTCTCCATTCTTCCTAAAAAACCTCTCCTTTTAAGAAAATCCATCAAGCAGGAGTCAGCTGCCCTCACATTTCAATGGAGTAGACATTTCTAAGACTCATAGCCTATCACCCATCACAATCACTAATTTCATGAGTCACATACACAACGCCGAATATCTGCTATCAGATTTGAGTTACTTATACTTTTAACTAATTACATGTAATATAATTACCCCCAACACTACTTGTCTGCTGTTAAATTTGATTGATGGATTGTTATTATGCACTTGTCAAAGAATATGCATTCCTCTCTCCTGGGAATGAAGTGTCAAAAACTCTTCCCATAAGAAAAAATTTCTACAATAGTAACTGTAGCACAAGGGAAAAGGGAGTCATCAACACTAAATAGTAAACTGTATCACTCTACTGCTATTGCAGTAAAATAGTAGATCATGATAAGAAATTTAACTTCAGAAATATAAAAGTCATAACAAAATGTTTAACTACAGAAAAAATACATTCTCAATGATACAGTTAAAAAGTTTTCTTTGAAGATACTTCCTTGTCATTAAGACTAATAGTTAAGCATTGTTGAACTTTTGAAGCGGTATTTATACCATCAAAAAAACTTTTGAAGAAAAATATAAGAAAATTTTCATTTTTAACTGTCTGTAAACGCTTGATCGTGTCTTTGAAAGAGAAAGTGCACAAATACATTTTGTGAGATAGTTTTGATTTGTGATTGCTGTTTATTTCAAAGGTTATTTTCTTTGACATCAAGGAAATAAATACAACATAATAAAAAATATTTTTTAAAAGTTGTTTCTCTCAAAACCAACGATTTAGAAGTCTGAAAAGTTTGAAACCTTTCCTTCTTAATAATCTGAATAAGAAATGACTCTTTTATTCAAAATGACCTCACATCATTAACAATGATTAAAGTGCTATTTTTATTAAAGACCTACAGTAATAAAACTAAAGTGTGTCGTTTTCGAAGATGTTATGATCACGAAATGACATGACAGGACATGTTTTCTCACCAAAAAAGGAGTCAGCTTTTCAGCTTCAAGACACATGATAAACGTCGTCAAAGTCGATGGTAAAAATAAAATGAGACTGTTATTGTAATGATTTGCAATATCTTTGTAAAAATTCTAATAGAAAATTTACATTATACATAAACATTACATATTACATAGTAAAAAAGTTTTGCTTGTATTTTCTATTCATATTAACATTTTTTTAAATATTGCAATCTATATCTGTCTAATCCTCAGTGCCTGTAGTGCGGTAGGACATCCCATGAGTAGTCTGCTCACGGATGGTGGGAAAATAAGGCAGCTTTTGTTGTGAAGAGCACCCGTAGGTAGAAATCTGACTTGGCTCCATGTCGCTGAAGAAGGAGAGGGCGGTGCCTTCGGGGAGGACTTGTAGATGGAACTACCCATATCTGCGTGTTGTATGGGAAAAAACCCGGAAAACTCACCAGGTAGTCCGACTCATGAGGCAAAAATGCGGAATATCGCATACGTCATCGAGTCTCTAGTTTTTTTAAACAGTGTGTACAGCAAAGTCGACAGTGGTTTGTACTTCAGCCTTAATGATTACCAGAGCCGTACGTTGCGACTGAGCCACTAGTCGAGCATTGAAATCTATTATAAACACAAATCGAAAAATAATTCTTAAAGATTAGAATTAAAGAAGGCATACAAATAGTTGACACAGATTAGTTATACACACAGATATGTAAAATACAGCATTCTGTTAAGAAAAAAATGGGTAAATATGGTTTGCAGCAATTAAAAACGAGAATTTTAATGCAAAGGAGGACAGCAAAGGAGATTTGAAGGTTGATTTTTAAACTTTAACTGACAAGTTTCATTTTTGACCGAATTTATAACAAATCTTGTCTAAAAATAAAGTTAGAAGATATGCAACTCAAATATAATATTAAAAATCACTCGAAATGATCCGCCTTGAAAAGCTTTATATTTTTTTATGATGTATTAAATAGCATTTGTTCTTAAAAAGCATATTTATGTGATCATTTAGATATTTCTGTTTAGATATTTTTGTTTACTTAATAACGACTTGGATTTGCTTTATTTATCCTAGCTACTATAATTTTCCCCATTTCTTCTATATTCATTAACTGCACCAATTTCTTCTTTCGTAATTACAACGTCGTTCGATACTTTTGATTTCAATTTTCAACCTCGTTCGTTTCTTGTTTCATATTTGATCGTCTTTACTAATCTATTTCTACTGAAAAACTAAATTCTACTAAGGAAAAAAGTGAATAAACGTAATTTAACTGACAAATACGAAAGCAAAAATGGTAGCGAGGGACATTAAGTCGGAACAAATGCAGAGAAAGGAATTCCATTAACTTCCAGATAAAGGATACTGAAATTAGAATGATTTCTAATGGTGAATATATTTTTTTTTTTTAATTAATTTAGTAGAATGGAATGACTCATTGTCCCCGTGTGCCTTAAAATACTTTAAAAAATGGAGCATCAGTCCTACATTCTTTGTTTTCATAGCCCTATTTCATTTAATATTACCGATAATTGGAATATTATCTCTAAATTATTATTGTCTCTATCTATTATCTCTAAATTTGAACTCATATTCAGGATTTACTTTAAACCGTAGATTCATTTCTAATATGACTGTTGGACGAAAGACTGACAACCGTACCCCGTAAAAAGAAAACTTATATATATATATATATATATATATATATATATATTTGGGGGAGGGCCTGATGTGACTAGTACTCTGGGCTCGGTGTCACTGGTTTCCGTCCGTGCCATGGATATTTGTAGTGGATCGAAATCCATTTTATACACCGTAGGTCCCGGTCGAATATGACTGTAGAGCGTTGGGAGTAGGACTGACAACCCTACCCCGTAAAAAATCAGGAATCACGGAACCAAGTCACACTTCTACCAACGGGTGGTCCATCACAACAATAGCTGCATCTCCTTTCCCTTCTTCCATGAGACCACACGGGTTCTTGTGCTTGGTCTAGATGTTGGTTTACCATAGAAATATATAACTTATTTTAAATAAAGTAAGGCAATTTCACCATCAAATTTTCCAAATTTTCAAATTTGAGTTTCTTTTAACAGATCCAGACTGAGTTTAAAAAAAATTTTTCACAGTTGTATATATTTTTTATGACAATTCTACGCAACTCTTACAAATTTTTAACACAATTTATATATTTTGTTACACTAGGTGTAAAAAAATATAACATTGTTTTTAACACATCACCATTTTTCACAATTTTAAATTACTTAAGTAGAATGGAGTGACTCAGTATCCCGCGTGTCTTAAAAATACTTCAATAATGGAAAATAATTCTATATTCTACGTTTCTAAATGTGAACACATATAACCTATTTTAAATGAGTTAAAACAATTTTGAAATCACCTTTTTTAAATGTTTCAAAACCATTTGGGATTCTTTTTTTAATATATCCAGATTGTTTTAAAAAATATTTTGTCACAGTTGTATATTTTTTTTTCACAATTCTACCAAACTCTATATATTTTTAAAGCAATATTATATTTTTTGTTACAATTCTATATATTTTCACAATTTTAAACTATCACCATTTTGCTTGGGACAGGTTATAAATTTGAATATTATATTACTGCTTTGGGAAGATAAGCTGCCCTTTTTTTTTTGTCAAATATATATTGAAATTTTTTATTTATTTATTTTTTTTTTTTTTTTTTTGTTATTTCACATATGTCAAAAACACACATATAAGAATTTCGATCTTAAAGCACAAAAAATGCAATATTTTAAAAACAAAAATTTATTTCCTTTTACAATATAATAAAAAAAGTATTTATTTTATGGAATAAATATATTTTTCACTAATTAAAAAATTAAAATTAATTAATTATCAAGTATTACTAATTATCTAAACTATTTACACAGTATTTATAATTTAAACACTGTTATTGTTACTTTCATTTTATGAATTTTTCTATTTCTTTGCTTTCTTTCTTTGATAATTTAATTGTTTTTTAATTGTTTGAATATACTTAATTTTAGAAAATTACAATTGTAATTTTAATTGATTTATTTTTATTAACTGTAAAATAATTATCTACGTCATTAAATTAAACGGACAATTTCATTTAATTATACGGAAAATTGATTAATTATTCATTTAATTTAATTACTTTAAGTGAAAATGCACTAAACCAAATAACTCATTTAATGAATTCGCTCTTGAAATATTTTTTTTTTCAATATTACGTCTTTTTAAGTAAAATTATTACTCACATTTTTGAACAAAAATTATTTCTTAAATAACAAAAATTCGTTTTTTTTTTTTCAAACAAAATAATTAATTAATGACTTTTGGCATTTCTTTAAACAAGTCTTCACAACAACAACAAAAAAAAAAAACTTTTTCGCTGGAATAAAAACAGGTCATGACTAAAATCACTAAACAGATAAAAGTGAAGGTTCTCCACTCAAAAAGTAAACCAACAACTATTTATGTCATACTGATAATAAACATACATAGAGAAAATGTGTTTATCTCTCTTGTGTATCGTAAACAACCCATTAAAAATGAGACCTTATAAAAACACCATTGAAAATGAAAATACAAGTTTTTCCATGTTTTTTTAATTGATCTTTTTTATTTATATTTCACTCCTTCAACCTAATGAACTGGATTGCTGACTTTTATGGTTTAACTCTTTTTCTTTTAAATCTCATGTGTGTTGTGTAAATAAATTAAAATATTTTTAAACTCTTTAGCATATATTAGCCCTTCACATAAAAAAAATTAAAGCATGGCATTTTTTTTCTTCTGAGTCCGTATTACTGTATATTAATACAATCGAAATGTTTCTTTTAGACATGATTGATCTAAAGTTGTTTTCCTTCAAGAAAAATAAGCTACCCAAAAGATATTATCCTATTCAAGAGTTAAGAATAAAAGAACAATAATTATCCTTGGATTGCCTGACTACCACAAAAATAGAACAGAAATAGTAAATCAGATTAATTGCGTTTTGGTATTTCCCACTGGGGTTGTTAAATCTCTTATTAAAGATTTCTGTAACAGCTAAATCAAACCCAAGATATGTTTTCGTTTAATTAGTGAATACGAAAGGTTCTCATTTACTTCCAAGATTTTTTTCTCCTTGATATTTTTTTTCTTCTGTCTCAACCTGCAGTTTTATTCAATTACGTTAGATAATATTCTTTTCTAATAAAAGATGTAATTAATTGTACTAAATTATATCGCATACATTAATTAGTCTCGTAATGTGTCGCCTGGAACACGTTAATAAAAATTTAATTATTTAGTATTTTAGTAATAAGGAGATATCGCCTTATAAAATTATTTTTTAATTAATTATATCACACAATATTGTAATATAGTATAATATATGTATATACAATATATATATATTTATATACGTAATGTTGTAATAAAAGAGAAAAGGGCAAATGTTTTTAGTTTAAATATATCATAATTAATGAATTAAAAATCTTTTAAATTATCAGAAAATATTATTTTATATAAAAAAATATTAAACAAAATAATAAAGCTCAATGCATGATATAAATATATGTATCCTTTTAGATATTTATTAATGTATCCTGTATTAAAAAATTTCATTTTAGTTTTCTTTTAAATCTCATGATCAAGTGGCGCTCTAGCACTCTGGGCCTCAGATTTCGGGTTCGAGTCCTGGCGGTGCCATGGATGTAATTAGTGTTGCGAAATCTGCATTAAACCTTATGACTAAAGATAACAAATATGACTATTGTGCGTACGGTTGGCAACACAACAACGTAAAAAGAAAACTTTCTCTGTCTCAAATCTGCCAGTAGGCAGATGGCTTTGGTCTACCATGGAGCTATTACGCCAATGAAGGAAAAGAGTTATTGAATTATGAAGAGGAGTGAAGGATTTATCAAACAAATTGAAATGAATAAGACAATAATTTCTTAACATCATTTTGATCAAAATGAAATTGCTTTTTTTATTTTCTAATTTATTAAGTCTGAAATGCTATAATAATAATTATAGTCCTGCTATTATATGAATCTATTGCCACTCAGATACAAAATAAATCTGATGATTTAACTCTCTGTTTAATGGATAAAAAGTGTAATGAATAGTTCTGAATTAAATAGAAGTTTTGAAAGATTCATGCATACAACAATTATATTATTTTAATTAGAAGAATATAATTTTAATTTTTTGTATTCTTCTTAAAAAAGAAATAAAAATATAGTTATATAAATTAAATGTCCTTCACGTTTTTAAACTCTACTTTTCATCAAATATCAGTTTAAAAATAGAACTGAAGGTTGTTTTGATATTTTGATATTTTTTCTTTTTACAAAAGTTTCTAAAGCAATTTAAATTTCGTGTTTGTTTTTTTCTGAATATAAGTTTACAAGGAATAAGTTTCATGCAAAACAATTTTTTTCCTTTGTACTTAAAGACTAAAAGTCACAAAACGAGCTGAAAGTCTGACAAAGTAATATTTATTTTTCTTCTCATTAAATGTTTATTCTTTTTTTTTTTTTTTTTTGAGAACAAGTATGTGTTTAAGTCATCTCAAAGCTAATGTCTCAGTTTTTAAGTTTAAACACATTTTTAAGTTTCATAAATTTTTATGAAACTTAAAAAAAAAAAACTACCTATTTGCTTCAAAAAATTTATTTTCAAGATCACTTAAGTACTTGTTTTTTTTCGCAAATGAACTAATTTTTCGTTTCGTTAACGGAGACGGTTTTGCCCTGAATTTTCTTATTCATTGAACCAGCTATTCTTTTAATTACAAAATTAGCAGAATTTTAATTAAGAAAATCTTTGGCCTTTTTTCAAACTGATGCCTTCTAGCTTTACCGAAGCGGGTATAGTTTCTTTTTTCATCATGTGAAATTGGATAAAAAAATCAATCCCGAGTCTCTTTTAATTAATTTTTGTTAGATTGGAGATTTAGAACATCAAAAGGCAAGAAGACTTTTTTTTTCTGTAAATAAAAACTAATGAACTAATCCAATAACAAAGGCCCTCATAAAGATTAATGGGCAATTACTAGAACTTTCATTAACTTTTTTTTTGCTTTAGTTTTTCTACCTCTGTTTGATTTTAATGATTAGGTGTATTACAGATATAATTTTTTACTTAGGATATCGTTAAAATATTTCTTGGTTGTTTTTACATAATACTTATATTAATTTTTAAAGGTGTTTTTTATACATTAATTATGATTTATTTGAATTGTAATTTGTTTCTTTCAAAGATAGAGGGAGTAGATGTACAAAAAATATTATTCTAATATTTAACATAAAACAAGTTGGGTTACGTAATAAGGAAATAATGAAATATATTGAAAAGAAGAGTAAGTCACAATTTTTTTTTTTAGTATTCTTCAATGATTTTTTAAATACTTAGAAGTCACATGTCAGACACAAAAAATGTCTGAAATATTTTGGGTTTATAAAATTATTTTAATTAAAATTTGAACACTTAAAAAATATTGATAAAAATATGTTAAGTTATTTAATTGAATATTTATTTCTAGAAATATATGGAGAAATATTGAATATATATTGAAATACATGAAATATATATATAAATATATTTCTTGAAATTTTATGATTAGCAAACAATTTATGCGCAGAAGTAATCTTTTAATAAGGTTTTCAAATTTAACTTTAGTTGTTTTAGAATATTTATTAAATTAAATTTTATTTAAGTTATCTTAAAAAGGTATTTATGAATTTTGCGATTTATGAATTAAAAATTATTTTTATTTAAGGTCTAATTTAAATCTTTTTCATAGTGCTCTATGTTAAGTACTCTTTCTTAACGTTTAGATAGAAATAAGTAATCTTTTTTTTTTTTTTGGAGACTACCAATTTCAATAAAAGGTTTCATAGCGAAAGGTTTGAAAAAATTAAATCTTTTTATTTAAATCTTTCTAATCTTTCTCTTCTTCTAATTTAAATCTTTTTTCATAGTGCTCTAAGTTAAGTACTCTTTCTTAACGTTTAGATAGAAATAAGTAATCTTTTTTTTTTTTTTTTTTTTTGAGACAACCAATTTCAATAAAAGGTTTCATAGCGAAAGGTTTTGTTTCGTTATGCATTTATCCCTCTGAGTACAGAAAGCTTCCTGGAAATTGAAGTGCATTCAAACCACAGTTCATTAAAGTGCCCAAAGTATTAAAGAGACACAATAAAGACTAAATAAATTACTTTTCCAGTTTAAAAAAATAAATTGCGTTTATTTACAGTTACGCAGTTTAAAAAAATAAATTGCGTAAAAACCATATAAAATTACCAAAAATGTAATTCTGACTATGACAGAGGCATCAAATACGGACAACAGAGCTGTATTGTTGAAAATGCTAATTTTACATCGAAAAGCTTCTTTTGCATATTGTTCAACAACAAAAATCAAACGGATGTCGTATTTGCATTTAAAAACGAGCACAGAAGTAGTGAAAAAAGTCTGCTTTCTTATCAGAGTAAGAATGAAAGGCCAGATATTTGAATACTGGACGTCTTTTAAAGGTGTTTTTATTACCTCTCTTTGCAAACTTCAACTTTAATAGCATAGATGTACCTCTGTATTATTCTTTTACTTAACTTAAGGTTGTAAATCTTAGAAAGTGTTATTAACATATATGAAATGAAAAATTTAACCAAACGAAAGTTCATTTTGTGAGTTTTTGAAAAGGAAAGAATGTTTACCGAATAACTATTTGAATGAAACGTCAAGAAAAAATGAATGAATCATATTTAATGTATGCTATCCTTTACAATCAATGATAGTAATTAAATAATGTTAATAATTTTGAATTAAATAGAAGATATGAGATATGAAAGATGCAGGCTTACATCAATTATATTCTTTAATAAGAAGAAAATAATAATTTTCTTTTTGTTTTTATTCTCCTTAAAAGGAACGAAAAATATGGTTAAATAAATCAACTCTCTTTCACGTTTTTAAGCAATATTTTCCAACAAATATCAGTTTAGAAATAGATTTGAAGGTTATTTTGACATTGCATGTTTCTCATTCGCAAAAAATTTCTAAAACAACTTAACTTTTAAGTTAAACTTAAGTTTACAGGGGAATAAATTTGTTGAAAAAACATTTTTTTCTTTGTACTTAAAAGAATAAAGATACAAGACTTGCTGAAAGTCTCACAAAATAATATTTATTTTCCTTCTCATTAAATATTTATTCTTTATTTTTTTCCGAAAGAGTATATAAGTGTTTAAGTCATCTCCAAGCTAATGTCTCGGTTTTTAAGTTTCAACACATTTTTAATTTCATCAATTTTTAAACAAACCAAATTACGTTCACCTTGTAGTATAATTCGCTACCTATTTGCTTCAAAAAAAAATCATTTTCAAGATCACTTAAGTACTTGTTTTTCACAAAGAAGCTAATTTTTCATTTTGTTAACGTGAATTTTCTTAATCAATGAACCAGCTATTCTTTTAATTACAAAATCAGCAGAATTTTAATTAAGAAAATCTTTTTTCCTTTTTTCGAACAGATGTCTTCTAGCTTTACCGAAGCGGATGTAGTTTCTTTTCAAATAAAAAAAATGTATTAGGGGAAATTGGATAAAAATCAATTCCTTGTTTTTTTTTTTAGTTAATTTTTGTTAGATTGGAGATTTAGAACATCAAAATTCAAGAAGATTTTTTTTTTCTATAAATAAAAACTAATGAACTAATCAATAACAAAGGCCCTCATAAAGATTAATGGGCAATTACTAGAACTTTCATGAAAAATTTTTATTTTAGTTTTCCTAACTACGTTCGATTTTAATGACTAGGTGTGTTATAGATTTAATTTTTTAATTAGGATATTGGTAAATATATTTCTTGTTTGCTCTGATACAACACTTATTAATTTTTCAAGGTGTTTTTTTATACATTAATTATGATTTATGTCTATTATTATTTTGTTTTTCTTTAAACGATAGCGGTAGATGTTGTACATGTACAAAAAATATTATTATCATATTTTATATGAAACAATCTGGATTTCTTAATGAGAAAATGATGAAATATATTTATAAAAAGGGAAGTCAATATTTTTTAGAATTTTTTTTTATTATTCTTGAAATGATTTTTTCAATACCGTTTCCACTTTAGACACAAAAACATTTCTGGAATATTTTTGGAGCTATAAAATTATTTTAATGAAAACTTTGCCACATAAAAATATTGGTAAAAATATATTAAGGTATTTTATTGAATACAAAGGAAATAAAATTAAATAATAGTGTTTAAAAACTTGTTGATTAATTAAATAATTAAAATTTTATCATTAGAGAACAGTTTATGCATAGAAGTAAACTTTTAGCACTGTTTAAAATTTAATTTCAAATGTTTTAATATATTGATGAAATTAAATGTTTAAAATACATTAAAAGTGGTTTCTAAATAAGTTAACATAAGCAGATAGTTAGCTAAATAAAGAAAAAGTCAGTTAGTTTTGTGATTTATGAATTAAAAAGTATTTTTCTAAAGGGTTAATTTAAACTTTTTCATATTACTCAATTTTAAGTACTCTTCCTTAACAATACGATAGAAATAAATTATCCTTTTTTTTTTTTTTTTTTTGGAGTTTCAACGAAGGATATTCGTAAGGTTTTGTTTCGCTATGCGTTTATATACTCCTGAGTACAGAACGCTTCCTGGAAATTGAAATGCATTCAATCCACAATTCATTAAAGTGCACCAAGCCTTCAAGAGACATAACAAATACCAAATAAAATTACTTTTGCAGTTGCAGTTAAAAATAAAGTGCGTGAAAACCATATAAAAATACCAAAAGCAATTCAAACTACGACCGAGGCATAAAATACAGAAACAGAGATGTATTGTTGAAAATGCTAATTTTGCTACGAAAACCTTTTTTGCATATTGTTCAACAACACAGAATCAAACGGATGTAGTATTTGCATTTGAAAACGAGCACAGAAGTAGTGAAAAAATTCTGCTTTCTCACCACAGTAAGAATGAAAGGCCAGACATCTGAATGCTGGACGTCTTTTAAAGGTGTTTTTACTACCTTTCTTTGTAAACTTCAAAATTTAAGCATACATGCAGTGCAACTGTATGTTATTCTTTTACTTAGATTTGTGAAGCTTAGGAAGTGTTATTAACATATATGTAAAGAGAAGATGTACCAAAACGAAAGTTATTTTGTGAGTTTTGAAAAAGGAAAGAATTTTTACTCTCTGATTGAATGACACTCCAAGAAAAAAGAACGAATCATATTTAATTTATTCTACTTTTGTACAATCAATGAAAGTAGTTAAAAAAATAAAATCTTAGTTATTAATTGAAATTTGCAATAAAATTATTGATTTTTGCTTCATGTTAAGTAAATTTTTATTCTGCAATATATATATATATATATATATATATATATTATAAACGTAAGTTTGTTTGTTGAATAACATAGAGAAATAATCCATTGTAATTTATATTGTTAGTTTATCGCATTTCACTTGAGCCCAGTAGTGTCAATAAATCTGAATGTCATTTTGGTATTTTTTTTGTTTATCATTTGCTAAGTTTCTAAAACGACTTAAATTTCATACTTGGTTTTTCTGAATATAAGATTACGGTGAATGAATTTCATAAAAAAAAAAAAATTTTTCTTCGTAGTTAAAAGAATAAAGTCACAAAACGAGCTGAAAGTCTGGCAAAGTAATATTTATTTTCTTTTCATTAGATATTTATTCTTTATTTTTTGCGAGAGCATGTAAGTCTTTAAGTCATCTCCAAGTTAATGTCTCAGTTTTTAAGTTTAAACGCATTTTTAATTCCATCAATTTTTAAACAAGCTAAATTACATTCACCTTGTAGTATAATTCGATACCTATTTGCATCAAAAAATTTATTTTCAAGATCACTTAAGTACTTGTTTTTTTTTCACACAGAAACTTTCCTTCCGTTAACGGAGACGGTTTTGCCGTTAATTTTCTTATTCATTGAACCAGCTATTCTTTTAATTACGAAATTAGCAAATTTCAATTAAGAAAACCTTTGGCCTTTTCAAACTGATACCTTCTAGCTTTACCGAAGCTGATAAATTTTTTTTTTTTTTTCAAATAAAAAAACGTGGTAGTTGAAATTGGATAAAAATCAATCCCGAGTTTCTTTTAATTAATTTCTGTTAGATTGGAGATTTAGAACATGTAAAGGTAATAAAAAAAAATTTTCTGTAAATAAAAACTAATGAACTAATCCAATAACAAAGCCCCTCATAAAGATTAATGGGCAATTACTAGAACTTTCATTAATTTTTTTTTTACTTTAATTTTCCTACCTTTTACATAATACTTCCTTTTACTTATTAACCTTTCAAGATGTTTTTATGCATTAATTATGATTTATCTGAGTTATATTTTTAAGATACTGATAAATGGAGTAGATGTACAAGAAATATTATTTTAATATTTAATATAAAATCAGTTGTATTATTTAATGAGAAAATGATGAAACATATTTATAAAAAAGGTAAAACATAATTTTTTAAAAAATTTTTTACAATTTTTTTTTTATTATTATTAGATGTTTTTTTTTAATATTTAGAAGTCACAAAGACACAAATATATCTGAAATATTGTGAAATGTCTGGTCCCAGTCTAATAGGATTGTAGAGAGTTGGACGTAGAGTTGACAATCATACCCTATAAAAAATCAGCGTCACAAGCCAAGTCAGACTTCTGCCAACGGGTTCTCCATCATGAAAGAAGATGCATACCCTTTCTATCATTCCATGAGACCACATGGGTACTGGGATTTTGGTATAGGTTGCTGTCTACAACGTGGTATAAGAAAAACCACATTTAACCTATTTTAAATAAAGTAAAAAAATTTTGCAATCATCTTTTCCAAATGTTTCAAAGCCATTTGGGTTTCTTTCAACAGATCAGACTGCGTTAAAAATATATTTTGTTACAGATGGATTTTGTTATATATGTTTTTATCACAATTCTACGCAACTCTATATATAACACAATGTTACACATTTTGTTAAAATTCTATGTATTTTCCCAATCTTAAACTATCACCATTTTGTTTGGGACAGGTTATAAATTTGAATATTATATTACTGCTTTGGGAAGATAAGCTGCTCTTTTTTGCCAAATATATATTGAAATTTTTTTATTTATTCATATTTTTATTTCACAAATGTCAAAAACACAACAATAAAATACAATTGTAGAGCTGTCGATTCAAACGGGCGCCGCATTGTTGTATGCAAGTTGTGCAGCTGGATTGTAACTGGGTTAGTTGTGTTGAGACTTGAGACACAGGTTTGAGAACACACAGCTTTAGTTACACACATATAAACACCATATTCGGACAATTAACTACAGACAATATTTAATGCATTTAAAGACAGATAATTATAGATTCGTGGAAGGATTTCACTTCTAAGCCGAAAACCGTAACTCAGGTACACGCGGAATGAGCGATTACTCTACAGGGGAGAGTCTGTAGGCCAGCAAACGTTTAATTGCGTTAAATATAATTTCGATCGGGATGAGAGATTGCAAACCAACAGTTTCTCGCCGGAACCGCAGCTTCCACAGTTAAACCTCTTTGGTGATTGTCTATTAACCGTTTCTCCTGAATGCCACAGGGAACGCCGTGCTTCCTATTACACACTGTACGAGGAAGCATCTTTACACAATATTTTAAAAACAAAAATTTTATTTTTTTTTACAAAGCAATAAAAAGTATATTGATTCGATAAAATAATGTATAAATTAAACAACTAATATACTTGTTATGTTTATTTTATGAATTTATATATTCCTTTGCCATAAATAATTTTTTAATTGTTTGAATATTCGTAATTTTAGAAAAACTATAATTAATATTTTAATTTATTTAGTTTTATTAATGACTGTGAAAAAATTTTATTTATTAAATTAAGCGAATAATTTCCTTTAATGGTGCAAAAATTAATGAATTATTTATTTCACTTAATTATTTTATGAGTAAATGAACTAAATCAAATAAATAATTTAATTTAATGAATGAGCTCTTGAAATTATATTTATACATTTTTTTTTTAATGTTACAACTATCTAAGTAAAATTATTACTCACTGTTATAAAGAAAAAAATTATTTCTCGAATACGGAAAAATTCGCTTTTTTCAAACAAAATATTTAATTAATGACTTTTGGCATTTCTTTAAATAAAGTTTCATAACAACAACAAAAAAAAACTTTCTGGCTGAAGTAAAAACAGGTCATGACCAGAATCAGTAAACAGATAAAACTGAAGAATCTCCATTCATAAAATAAACATTCAACTATTTGTGTCAGACTGATAATAAACATACATAGAGAAAATGTGTTTATCTCTCTTGTGTATCGTAAACAACCCATTAAAAATGGGATCGAATAAAATTACCATTAAAAAGAAAAATACAAGTTTTTTTCCATATTTTTTTAATTGATATTTTTTATTTACATTTCTCTCCTTCAACCTAATGAACTGGAGTTTCTGACTTTTATGGTTTAACACTTTTCTTTTAAATCCCATGTGAACTGTGTAAATAAATGAAAGTATTTTTAAACTCTTTAGCATATTAACCATTCAAATGAAAAAAACTTAAGACATTTTTTTCTTATAAATGCCTATTATTGTATATTAATATTCAGTTACTAACAATCGAAATGTTTCTTTTAGACAAGATTTGATCAAATGAAGTTTTCTTTCAAAAAAAAAAAAAAATTCCAAAAGATATTATCCTATTAAAGATTTAAGAATAAAAGAACAATAATTATCCTTGGACTAAAGAACTACCACAAAAAGTAAAATAGAAATAGTAAATCAGAATAATTGCGTTTTGGTATTTCCCACTGGGGTTGTTAAATCTCTTATTAAAGATTTATGTAACAGCTAAATCAAACACAAGATATGTTTTCGTTTAATTAGTGAATACGAAAGATTCTCATTTACTTCCAAGAATTTTTTTCTCCTTGATATTTTTTCTTCTTTCTCAACCAGCAGTTTTATTCAATTACGTTAGATTATATTCTTTTATAACAAAAGCTGTAATTAATTATACTAATTTATATATTCATTGATTAGTCTCGTAATGTGTCGCATGGCACACACTAATAAAAAGTAACTTTTTAGTAGAGTAATAAGGAGCTGTAGCTTTATAAAATTATTTATTTTAAGTAATAATATTACACAATATTTTAATAAAATATATGTATATATAATATATATGGATATTGTTATTAATTATACTAATTTATATCGTATACATCAATTAGTCTCGTAATGTGTTGCATAAAAATCATTAATAAAAATTAAATTATTTAGTATAGTAATAAGGATATATTCTTCTTCATATTGGCGCACTTGCCCTACGTAGACCAAGGCTGTATGCCTGCTGGAAGATTTTGAGACAGGAAATGTTCTTTTTACGTGGTAGGGTGGTCAGCCCTACGTAGTCTTATGAGACCGAGACCTATAGTTTAAAATGAATTCGAAATCACTACAAACATCCGGGGCACCACCGAGATTTGAGTCCGAAACTTGTGGCACCAACCGCTAGAGTGCTAGTCGCACGGACAATCAAGCCCAATAAGGAGTTATAGCTTTATAAAGTTATTTGATTTAACTGATAATATTAAACAATATTGTAATATAATCAAATATGTGTACATACAATATATATATATATATATATATATATATATATACATACATATATATATACACTGAAGTGACAAAAGTCATGGGATAGCAATATGCAAATTTTCAGATGGCAGTAGCAT
The DNA here is from genome assembly GCA_021605095.1 of Caerostris extrusa. Taxonomy (NCBI): domain Eukaryota; kingdom Metazoa; phylum Arthropoda; class Arachnida; order Araneae; family Araneidae; genus Caerostris; species Caerostris extrusa. Next base: position 78,639 of record BPLR01015367.1, on the reverse strand, counting down.
CGCGTAGAACAGGTATAAATGCGCAGTGCTTTCGCAGAGCTTTCATTTCTGTTCAAGTCATTCAAGTGAAGAGGTTTTGACGTGATGATGACCGCACGACGGGAATTAACAGACTATGAACGCGGAATGTTAGTTGGAGCTAGACGCATGGGTCATGCCATTTCGGAAATCGTTAGGGAATTCAACATTCCCAGATCCACTGTGTCAAGAGTGTGCCGAGTATGAAATTTCAGGCATAACATCTCACCATGGACAGCGCAGTGGTCGACCGCCTGCAATTAACGACCGAGACCGGCGACGTCTGCAAAGAGTCGTAAATTATAACAGACAAGCAACACTGCGTCAAATAACCGCAGAAATCAATGTGGGACGTACAAGGGACTTGTCTGTTAGAACTGTGCAGAGAAATTTGGCTTTCTTGGGCTATTCCAGCAGAAGACCGACTCGAGTGCCTTTACTGACAGAACGACATCGCTTTGCAGCGACTCTCGTGGGCACGTGAGCATATTGGTTGGTCCCCAGATGAACGGAAAACCGTGGCCTGGTCCGATGAGTCACGATTTCAGTTGGTAAGAGCTAATGGTAGGGTTCGAGTGTGGCGCAGACCTCACGAAGCCATGGACCCAAACTGTGAGCAAGGCACTGTTCAAGCTGTTGGTGGCTCCGTAATGGTGTGGGCTGTTTTTTTCATGGCATGGACTTGGTCCTCTGGGGCGACAGAACCGAACATTGACTGGAAATGCTTATGTTCAGCTGCTTGGAGATCACTTACAGCCATTCATGGATTTCATGTACCCAAACAACGATGGGATTTTTATGGATGACAATGCGCCATGTCACCGGGCAACAACTGTTCACGATTGGATTGAAGAACATTCTGGACAATTCCAACGAATGATCTGGCCACCTAGATCGCCCGACATGAATCCCATCGAGCATTTATGGGACATCATCGAGAGGTCTGTTCGTGCCCAAAATCCTGCACCATCAACGCTGTCACAATTATGGACGTCTATCGAGACAGCATGGCTCAATATTCCTGCAGAAGACTTCCAACGACTTGTTGAGTCCATGCCACGTCGAGTTGCTGCACTTCGCCGGGCGAAAGGAGGGCCGACACGATATTAAGAGGTATCCCATGACTTTTGTCACTTCAGTGTATATGCATAATGTTTTATTAAAATAGAATAAGACAGATGATTTCAGTTGAAATATATCATAATTAACGAATTAAATATCTTTTAAACTATCATAAAATATTATTTTATATAAAAAAATAATAAACAAAATATAAAAATCATTGCAAAATATGGGTGCTGATGGCACTTGGCTTGATGCCCGAGTGATTCACTCTGTGGCGCTCTGGTGATTAGTGCAGCAGAGTTCGGGTTCGAATTTCGGCGGTGCCAGTGATGTTTGTATTAGTTAAAAATCCACTTTAAACTGTAGATCTCGGTCTAATATGACTGTAGAGCGTTGGACTTGGGGCTGGCCACCCCACCCCGTTAAAAGAAAAACAACTCTTGTCTTGCAATCTGCTAAGTAGGCAAACGGCATTGTCCACCATGGGGCAATTGCGCCAATTAAGAAGTAGAATGCATACTATAATTATGTGTACCCTTTTAAATAATTACTAATGTATATTGTATTAAAAAATTTTAATTTTAATTTTCTTTAAAACCTTTTTCTGTAATTATATATTGCCTTATTTACATACTTTTTGAATACATTAATAAATATATTCCTCGTGTGCCAATTATATGTCACTTAGTAAGAAACTTCTATTATTAATCAAAATTTCAAAATTTCTAATTAAGTCCAAAAAAAAATCTCTAATTTAATTCAATTTCCTTATGATGTATCATTTTGTAAAATGTGCATGATTATCTTTATTCTATTAGTTAAATTATAATACCTAGAGTTCCTTGTTCCTTATACAAGTAATTTACTTTCCTACCAAATCATTGATCATAGCAATGAATTCCTGACATTTAATTTATTTAATTTTCTATTATACAATTCGACAATAAAGATTAAACGCTATCACGAAATGTTATGTTTTTTATGAAAATGATTACATGCATTATTAAAATTGATCAATGATGTTCAGAAGTTATAATTGCTTTTTCTATGCAATTGTATCACTGCTATTTTTTAAAGCATCAATATGTTGGAAAAAATGTTCTTAATTATGTGTTATTATATTAACAAGGAAATTTTTCATACTTGTATACATCTATCAATTTTTAAAAATGCAAAAGTTATTTTTGTTCGTAATTACATGCTAATCAAATAAAAATAAAGTGAACTATGGTATATCAGAAAAAGAAAAAAATCTGAAGATTAAATAATGATGATGACTTGTCAAAATTTTATTATGGTAAGAGCTGTAAATATAAATCTACATAAAATAATTAAGCAAAGATGAAAGCTCACGAACAAGGCACTTAAAATCTTACTAACACTTTGGATGATACTTCATACAAGATTTCCAAATTAAAACTCTAATTTAAACTAAACTAATTTATATTAACTATAAATGTTAACATTAATATTTCATCATTTGATGAAATTAACTAAAATATTATAATATATTGGCATAACTCCGTTATATACAATAAATTATTGCAGCTAACATTTATTTCTAAACGTATTAAAGTAATGTAGATGTAAAAATGAGATGTTAAATATGAAATATAGTTTATTTTCAATACATAACAAACCCTCATTTTTCTTCTTTTATGTTAGATCTTACTTCATTTTTCTTATCTACATTAATTCAATTGCTGTTTACAAGTTATAAAGATACATGTAAAACGATTTCTAGAAAAATAGATTTGCATTTGTTATATATAAGCAAAAAAAATTGGGAGCATTTATGTTGTTGTTGGTGTTGTTTCTTATAAAACTATAACATCTAGACGTCGATTAACGTGTCTTAAAACGACGAGTCATGATAAAGTATATAAAATGCAGCTTCTTTTTGTCCTTGACCTTGCGGCATAAAGACACGAGGCACTCAAAGGGAGAAATCTGGCTTTACCTCACCCAGCTATAGCCCCCGGGCGCTGAATACACATTTCAGGCGCTCGCCTTTTACGACATGCATGGGCTACAATGGGGCTATTCTAGCCAGAACACCACATTATGGACATTTATGAAATCATTCACTACAAACAAGACTTACATTAATATCTCACACAGGGAAAAATATTTTAAAATTCCAACAACTGATTTACTACAAAAACAAAAATTGCTATAGTATGTAAATTATTATTCGAAATCGGGCTTTATTTATGAGATTTAATTCTGTTGTATATAAATCATGTTATATTAAAAAAAATGTATTCAAATTACGTGTACTATTAATTTTCGTCTCTTGTTTTCAGAAATGTTTAATTGTAAGTCTCAATTTATTCTTTATTAATTACTTAATTTTCACATAAACCATAGAATAAATTTCTGATCAAATAAATATTAAATGCATGATTGTTTTTAGTTTATATCAATATTTTTCTAAATATATTAATGTGACTTTAACATGTACTTTTATGCATAAGTTGCACACTAATCATTAAATTTTAATTTTTTGATTCATGAAAAAAATGTTTAAAACTATTGTTCAATTTTTTTTTTCCTTTGCTGCGTTATACAAAAAGGCAAAAATTTATAAATTCCAAATTTTTTCAAGAAATATCTATTCAATAAAATATATTATTATATTTGTACCAATATTTTTTATGTGGCAAAGGTTTCATTAAAATAATTTTATGGCATCAAAATATTTCAAACATTTTTTTGTGTCTAATATATATTCTCCAAATATTAAAAAAAATTGAGGAATAATAAAAAAGAAAATACTAAACAAATTTTGACTCATCCTTTTTATAAATATCATCATTTTCTCATTACGTAATCGAACTTGTTTCATATTAAATTTTATAATTATATTTTTGTATACATACCCTATCTATCAGTTTCTTTTAAACAAAACAAAAATATAATTTACATAAATCATAATTGATGTATAAAAACGCACCTTATAAAATTAATAAGTGTTATGTAACAGCAGTCAAGAAATATTTTTAGCAATATCCTAAGTAAAAACTTATATCTATAATACACTTAATCATTAAAATCAAAATTATGTAGAAAAACTGAAGAAAATAAAAAAATTAAATAAAGTTCTAGTAATTGCCCATTAATCTTTATAAAGGTCTTTGTTATTGGATTAGTTCATTAATTTTTATTTACAGAGAAAAAGAATGTTTTTGCCTTTTGATGTTCTAAATGTCCAATCTAACAGAAATTAATTAAAAGAAACTCTGGATTTGGTTTTTTTTTTTTATCCAATTTTTTACCTCCTACAATTTTTTTATTCGGAAAAAATCTATATCAGCTTCGGTAAAGCTAGAAAGCATCAATTTGAAAAAGGCCAAAGATTTTCTTAATTAAAATTCTGCTAAATTTGTAATTAAAAGAATAGCTGGTTTAATGAATAAGAAAATTCAAGGCAAAACCGTCTCCGTTAACGAAAGGAAAATTTAATTTCTTTGTGAAAAAACAAGTTCTTAAGTAATCTTGAAAATAAATTTTTTGATGCAAATAGGTAGCGAATTCTACTCCAAGGTGAATGTAATTTAGCTTGTTTAAAAATTCATAAAATAGAACAATGTGTTTAAACTTAAAAAGTGAGACATTAACTTGGAGATGATTTAAATATTTACATGCTCTCGCAAAAAATAAAGAATAAATATTTAATGAGATGAAAAATAAATATTACTTTGTCGGACTTTTTAGCTCGTTTTTGTGACTTTATTCTTTAAGTAAAAGAAAAAATATTTTTGTTTCAACAAATGTATTTTCTGTAAACTTAAATTCAGAAAAACATGAAATTTAAGTTGTTATAGCAACTTTTAATAAATTTTTTTAAAAATATCAAAATAACCTTCAGATCTATTTTTAAACTGATATTTAGTGGAGAGTATTTCTTAAAAACGTAAGAGAGATTCAATTTATTTAACGATATTTTTCGTTCCTTTTAAGGAGAATAAGAACAAACAATTTTAAAAAAAAATAAATTTTTTTAAGAATGGTTGTATGTACGCATATTTCATATCCAATATCTTCTATCTTATTTACATATAGTCATCATCAAACTTCTCATTTACTAAACAAAGTGGTAAACCATGCAGATTTATTTTTGTACTTGAGTGCCAATAGGTTCATATGAAATTAGAACTATAGCATTTGAGACTTAATAAATTAGAAAAACAATTTAATTTTGATCGAAATGATACTAACAATTATTGTCTCATTCATTTGTTTTTATTTGATAAATCAATAATTCATCTTCTACTTCTTTACTGGTGCAACACATGGTGGGCAGAGGCCATCTGTCTACTGGCAGAATTCGAAGCAGTAGAAGTTTTATTTTTACGATATAGGGTTATCACCACTACACACAATGATCTACGGTCATATTAGACCGGGACCTACAGTTTAAAGTGCATTTCGAACCACTACAAACATCCATGGTGCAGCCGGGACTAGAATCTGAAACCTGTGGCACCGAACGCCAGAGAGCTATTCATTCGACCATCAGGCCACTATCAATAATACACATCTTCAAATATTTAAGTGAAAAAGCGATAGACTGCCTATGGAAAAGCGATGGATAAATTACAATGGATTATTTTCTTTGTTATTCAGCAATTAATTTTAATTTTATAAAAAAAATTAATATAAAATCAAATTTTACTTAACATAAACCAAGAAAACCAATACCTTTTTTGCAAATTTCAGTTAAAAACTAAGATTTGATTTATTTTCTAACTACCTTTCTTTGATGTATAAAAATTGTTTCCTTATGCCTTAAATACGACTCATTCATTTTTTTTTTTTGAAGTTTCATTCTATTCGACTATGTTAACTCATCATTTTACAAAAAACTCTCAAAATGAACTCTCATTTTGTTGCGTCTTCTTTACATATATGTTAATAACACTTCTTACATACTGGTGCGAGTATGGTTAAAGTTCAAGTTTACAAAAGAAGGTAGTAAAATCACCTTTAAAAGATGTCCAGCAGTCAAATGTCTGGCCTTTCATTCTTACTCTTCTGAGAAGAAAGTTTCTTCGCAACTTCTGTGATCGTTTTTAAATGCAAATACTGCATCCATTTGATTTTTTATTGTTGTACAATATGCAAAGAAGCTTTTCGTAGCAAAATTAGCATTTTCAACAATACATCTCTGTTTCTGCATTTGATGCCTCGGTCGTAGTTTGAATTACTTTTTCGGTTTTTAAGCAATTTATTTTTTAACTGCAACTTCAAGTCATTTTATTTGGTCTTTGTTATGTCTCTTGAATGCTTTGTGCACTTTAATGAACAGTCGATTCAATGCATTTCAATTTTCAGGAAGCCGTCTGTACTCAGGAGGATAAATGCATAGCGAAGCAAAATCTTTCAAAATATCCTGTATTGAAATTAGTCTCCAAAAAAGAATAATTTATTTTTATCGAATCGTTAAGAAAGAGTTCTAAAAATTATGAAAAAGTTTTAAATTAGGTAAAATACTTTTTTAATTTATAAATCGCAAAACTAATTGATTTTTTTTTTTTTTTTTTTTTTTTTTTTTTTTTTGCATTTGCATTTGCTAAACATTATTTGAGAACCCTCTTTGAGATAATTTAAATAAAATTTCATTTAATAAATATTTTGAAATATCTGATGATAAATTTGAAAGATCACTAAAGGAGTACTACTATGCATAAATTATTCACTAATCATAACATTTTATTTTTTTGATTAATTAAAGAATTTTTAAAAACTATTATTTATTTTTATTTCGTTTGCTTTGTTATACAAATAACCTGAATTTTTACGAATTCCACATTTAATTTCAAGAAATACCTATTCAATAAAATATCTTAAAATTTTTGCACCAATATTTTGATGTGGCCAAGATTTCACTAAAAAAAATTTATAATACAAAATATTACCACATTTATTGTGCCTGACTTCTAAGTTTTAAAAAAATCATTGAAGAATGCTAAAAAAAAAAATTGTGACTTTTTTTTTTTATAAATATTTTTCATTAAGTAATCATACTTTTTTCATATTAAATATTATAATAATATTTTTTGTACACCGACTCCACCGATCAGTATCTTTTGAAGAAAACAAAATATAATTTACGTAAATCTTAATTAATGTATAAAAACACTTTGTGAAAATAATAAGTAATGCAACAGCAACTAAGAAATATTTTTAGTGATATCCTAATAAAAAAATTAAATCTATAATACACCTAATAATTAAAATCAAATGTAGGTAGAAAAACTAAAGCACAAAAAAAAAGTTAATGAAAGTTCTAGTAATTGCCCATCAATCTTTATGAGGGCTTTTGTTATTGAATTAGTTCATTAGTTTTTATTTACAGGAAAAAAAAAATATTCTAGTCTTTTGATGTTCTAAATGTCCAATCTAACAGAAATGAATTAAAAGAAACTCGGTATTGATTTTTATCCACCACCTCCTACAATTTTTTTTTTTTGGGGAAAAAAATCTATATCAGCTTCGGTAAAGCTAGAAGGCATCAATTTGAAAAAGGCCAAAGATTTTCTTAATTAAAATTCTGCTAAATTTGTAATTAAAAGAATAGCTGGTTCAATGAATAAGAAAATCACGACGAAACCGTCTAGGTTAACGAAATGAAAAATTAATCTCTTTGTGAGAAAAACAAGTACTTAAGTGATCTTGAAAATAAATTTTTGGAGCAAATAGGTAGCGAATTATACTACAAGGTGAATGTAATTTAGTTTGTTTAAAAATTGAGAAATTAAAAATGTGTTTGAACTTAAAATCTGAGACATTAGCTTGGAGATGACTTAAACACATACTTGTTCTCGCAAAAATAAAAGAATAAATATTTAATGAGAATAAAAATAAATATTACTTTTTCAGACACGTTATGTGACTTTATTCTTTAAGTACAAAGAAAAGACTATTTTTTGTAAAATTTATTCCCTGTAAATTATAATCATAAAAAGAAACATGAAATTTGAGTCGTTTTAGAAACTCTTAGCAAATGAGAAACTTAAAAATATCAAAATATCCTTCAGATCTATTTTTAAATTGAAATTTGATGCTTGAAAACACGAAAGAGACTTAATTTATTTAAAGATATTTTTCGTTCCTTTTAAGGAGAATAAAAACAAAAACAAAATTTTATTTTATTTTCATCTAGTTATAAGAATATAATTGTTGTATGCATGCATCTTTCATATCCCATATCTTCTGTCTAATTGAGAATCATTAAACTTCTCATTCACTAAACATAATGTTAGTCCATGTAGATGTATTTTGTACTTGAGTGATAAGAGGTTCATATTATAGCAGGACTATAACATCTGAGATTCAATTTTAAAAAACAATTTTCTTTTTGATTGAAATGATGTTAAGCAATTATTGTCTCATTCAGTTGGACTAGTTTGTAATAAATGTTGTCTAAATAGAGACTTGTTTGCAATAATCTTCTACTTTTTCATTGGCGCAACACTTGGCGCAACCACCGTCTCAACCTGGCAGATTTTGAGAAACGAGAAATTTTTTTATGAGGTAGGGTTGTCAGCCCTACTGTCATATTAGGCTGGGACCTACGGCTGAAAACGTTTTGTAATCCCCTACAACACCCATCGCACATCTGGGACTCGAACCCAAGAGTACAAAGAGCCAGAACTCTAGTCACTTGGCCATCAAGTGAAAAGTCATGGACTAAAAACATAAATTACAACAGATTATTCTTCTTTGTTACTCAGCAAACAAGTTTACGTTTATAGGGAAAAATTATTGCAAGATCAAATTTTGCTTAATATGAAGCAAAAATCAATACCTTTTTGCAAATTTTAATTTATAACTGATTGAAAGACTTAATCTTATTAAATGATGATTCATTTAATAAGATTTTATTTTTTTAAATTATTTTCATTGATTTATTATATTATATTATGATTATATTATATTTTCATACTTTAAATATGATTCTTTTCTTTTTTTTTTCCTTGAAGTTTCATTCAATTAGATATTCGGTAAAAATTCTTTTCTTTTCAAAAACTCCCAAAATGAACTTTCATTTTGTTACTTTTTCTCTTTACATATATGTAAAAGAATAATATACAGGTGCATCTGCATGTATGGTTAAAGTTAAAGTTTACAAAGAAAGGTAGTAAAAGCACCTTTAAAAGACGTCCAGCATTCAGATGTCTGGCCTTTCATTCCTACTCTTGTGAGAAAGCAGAGTTTTTCACAACTTCTGTGCTCGTTTTTAAAATGCAAATACTACATCCGTTTGATTTTGTGCTGTTGAACAATATGCAAAAGAAGCTTTTCGTAGCAAAATTAGCATTTTTAACAATACATCTCTGTTTCTGTATTTGATGCCTCGGTCGTAGTTTGAATTACTTTTTTGGTTTTTTTATATGATTTTTAAGCAATTTATTTTTTTTAAACTTCAACTGCAAAAGTAATTTTATTTGGTCTTTATGTCTCTTGGAGGCTTTGTGCACTTTAATGAACTGTGGAATGAATGCATTCCAATTTCCAGGAAGCCTTCTGTACAGAAGAATGCAGGAAGCCTTCTGTACTCAGGAGGATAAATGCAGAGCGAAACAAAACCTTTGGAATACCTTTTATTAAAATTGGTAGTCTTCAAAAAAAAAAGGATAATTTATTTCTATCGAATCGTTAAGAAAGAGTACTTAGCATTCAGTATTATGAAAAAGGTTTAAATTAGAAGTTTTGAGAAAATATTTTTTTTCAATTCATAAATCGCAAAAATGATTGATTTTATTTTTCTTTTGCTAAATATCTGCTTCTCTTACCTTAGTAGGAAACCACTTTTTAAGATAATTTTACTAAAATTTAATTTCATAAGTATTTTAAAACATCTAAAAGTAAATTTGAAAGATTACTAAAATATTAATTATCTGCATAAATTGTTCGATAATCATAATATTTTAATTTTTTAATTAATGAACAATACTTAAAAACTATTATTTAATTTTCTTTCTTTTTGCTATGTCATACAAATAGCAAGAATTTTAAGAATTCCAAATTTTTTAAGAAATATCTATTCAATAAAAATATCTTAATATAGCTGTACAAATAATTATATTTGGAAAGTTTGCATTAAAATAATTTTATAGCACCAAAATATTCCACACAATTTTGAGTCTAATGTTTTACTTCAAAGTATTAAAAAAACATTAAAAAGTAATTAAAAAATACTAAACAAATTGTAACTTACATTTCTTATAAATAAATTTTGTCATTTTCTCATTAAATAATCCAACTTATTTCACATTAAATATTATACAAAATATTTTTTTACATCTACTCCATCTATCAGTATCTTTTAAAGGAAACAAAATATAATTAGCATAAATCTTAATTAATGTATAAAAAAACGCCTTGGAAAATTACTAAATATTATGCAAAAGCAACCAAATAATATTTTAGTGATATCCGAATTAAAAAATTAAATCTATAATCTAGAAATATCAATCTAGAAAAACAGGAGCAAATAAAAAATTAATGAAAGTTCTAGTAATTGCCCATTAATCTTTATGAGGGACTTTGTTATTGGATTAGTTCATTAGTTTTTATTTACAGAAAAAAATCTTCTTGGCTTTTGATGTCCTAAATCTCCAATCTAACAAAAATTAACTAAAAGAAACTCGGGATTGATTTTTATACAATTTCACCTCCTACATTTTTTTTTTTTTATTTCAAAAATATCCTCTTCGGTAAAGCTAGAAGGCATCTGTTTGAAAAAGGCCAAAGATTTTCTTAATTAAAATTCGGCTAATTTTGTAATTAAAAGAATAGCTGGTTCAATGGATAAGAAAATTCACGCCAAAACCGTCTCCGTTAACGAAATGAAAAATCAGTTTCTTTGTGAAAAACAAATACTTAAGTGATCTTGGAAATAAATTTTTGAAACAAATGGGTAGCGAATTTTAGTAGAAGGTGAACGTAATTTAGCTTGTTTAGCAATTGATGAAATTAAAAATGTGTTTAAAATTAAAAACTGAGACATTAGCTGGAGAAAAAAACATACTTGTAGACTTAAACGCTTACATAATCTCGCAAAAAAAATAAAGAATGAATATTTAATGAGAAAAAATAAATAGTACTGTGCCAGACTTTCTGCTCGTTTTGTGACTTTATTCTCTTAAGTATAAAAGAAGAAACTTTTTTTAACAAATTTATTCTCTGTATTCAGAAAAAAAGCAAAATTTAATTATTTTAGAACCTTTTAACCAGTTAGAAACATAAAATTTCAAAATGATCATTCAGATGACCAAATGACCGTTCAAATCACCAAAATGACCAATTCAGATCTATTTTATAATTGATATTTGATGAAAAGTTTTGCTTAAAAACGTTAAAGAGATTTATTTTATAACATTTTTTTCGTTCCTTTTAAGGGGAATAAATACCAGAAATTTTTTAGTTACTTTTATTAAAATAATGCTAATGACATATAATCCCAAATATCTCAGACATTTTTTGTGTCCGTGTAAATTCTAAGTATTAAAAAAATCATTGAAGAATAATAAATAAATAAAAAAGAACCTTGCGAAAAATAAACTTAATACAGTTATTTAAATATAAAACAAAACCTACTAAAAAAACTTTGGTTTATTCTTTTTTAAAAATATATTTCATAATTTTCTAAGTAATCGTATTTGTTTCATACTAAATATTGTAATAAAAAATTTTTGTTCACATACCCCATCTATAAATACATTTTAAATAAAACTAAATATAATTCAAATAAATTATAATTATTGCATAAAAATAAGCTTTGTAAAATTAATAACTATTATGTAACCAAGAAATAATTTTAACGATATCCTAATCAAAAATTAAATCTATAATACACCTCATCATTAAAATCAAACTTAGGTAGAAAAACTACAGCAAAAAAAAAAATTAATGGAAGTTCTAGTAATTGCCCATTAATCTTTATAAGGGCCTTGTTATTGGATTAGTTCGTTATTTTTTATTTACAGGAAAAAAAAATGTTCTTTCCTTTTGGTGTTCTAAATCTCCAATCTAACAGAAATTAATTAAAAGAAACTCGGGATTGATTTTTATCCAATTTCACCTCCTACATTTTTTTAAACCTATATCTGCTTCTGTAAAGCTAGAAGGCCTCAGTTTGAAAAAGGCCAAAATTTTGTTAATTAAAATTCTGCTAATTTTGTAATTAAAAGAATAGCTGGTTCAATGAGTAAGAAAATTCACTGCAAAACCGTCTCCGTTAACGAAATGAAAAATTAGTTTCTTTGTGAAAAACAAGTACTCAAACGATCTTGAAAATAAAATTTTTTGCAGCAAGTTGGTAGCGAATTATACTAAAATGTGAATGAAATTTAGTTTGTTTAAAAATTGATGAAATTAAAATTGTGTTTAAACATATAAACTGAGATATTAGCTTCGAGATGACTTAACATTTCCATGATCTCGAGAAAAATAAAGAATACAGATTTAATGAGAAAAAAATAAATATTACTTTGTCAGAGTTTCAGCTCGTTTTGTGACTTTATTCTATTAAATACAAAGAAAAAATTTTCTTAAAATTTATTCCCTGTAAACTTATATTGAGAAAAAAACTAACATTAATTTTAAGTTGTTTTAGAAACTTTTAGTAAAATAAAAATATCAAAATAACTTTCAGATCTATTTTTAAACATGATTTTTGATGGAAAGTATTGTTTAAAAACGTTAAAGAGATTTAATTTATTTAACCATATTTCCTTTCCAAGTAAGGAGAATAAAAAAAAAAATTTGCATTATTTTCTTCTAATTAAAAGAATATAATTGTTGCATGCATGCATCTTTTATATCCCATATATTCTGTCTAATTCAGAAATATTCATTAAACTTCTCGTTCACTAAACATAAAGTTAAGCCATATAGATTTATTTTTTACTTGAGATCCAATAGGTTCATATGATAACAGGACTGTATCATAATAAAACAATAAATTAGAAAAGAAATTGTCTTAATTATCATAGACTTAATAAATTAGAAAAAAAAAAAAACAATTTCATTTTGATCGAAATGATTGAAGAATTTATTGTCTCATTTATATAAGTTTGTTTTATAATTCAATACTTTTTTCTTGTACTCCATTGTCGTGACAGCCCCATATTGTGCCCAGGATCGTCTGCCAACTGGTAGATTACGAGCCGAGAGATGTTTTTCTTTTTACGTGGTAAGATTGTCAGCTCTACGTCTAGCAGCCATATTAGACCGGGTCCTACGATTTAAAGTGGATGCCGAACCACTACAAGCGCCAAGATTCGACCTCTAGACCTGTAGGCGCTAGTCACTCTGCCATCAGGCATCAATCAATACCTCACCTATTCCAATTTTCAAGTGAAAAGGCCATGAACTATCAACATAAATTACAATGGATTATTTTTTGTGTTAATCATCAGCAAACTTACGTTTATCGAAAAAAATTATTACAAAATCAAATTTCGTTTAACATGAAGCAAAACTCAATAACTTTTTTACAAATTTCAATTAATAACTAAGATTTGATATTTTACCTACTTCCATTAATTGCATAAAAAAAGCATACATTCAATAAGTTTCATTCATTTTTTTTTCTTGAAGCATCCTTCAATTATATATTCTAAAAAATCTTTCCGTTTCAAAAACTGAAAAAATGAAACGCTTTCTTACATCTTCTTCTTACATATATGTTAATACCACTTCCTAAGCTTTCCCAACCTTAAGTAAAAAATAATGTACAGGTGCATCTGTATATGTTAAAGTTATAAGCTTACAAAGAAAGGTAGTAAAAACACCTTTTTAAAAGCGTCCAGCATTCAAATGTCTGGCCTTTCATTCTTATTCTGGTGAGAAATCAGAGTTTTTTCACAACTTCTGTGCTCGTTTTTAAATGCAAATGCTACATCCGTTTGATTTTGTGTTGTTGAACAATATGCAAAAGAAGCCTTTTAGTAGAAAATTAGCATTTTCAACAATACATCTCTGTTTCTGCATTTGATGCCTCGGTCGTAGTTTGAATTACTTTTTGGGGGTTTTTTATATGGTTTTTAAGCAATTTATTTTTTTTTAACTGCAACTGCAAAAGTAATTTTATTTTTTTCTTTGTTATGTCTCTTGAAGGCTTTGTGCACTTTAATGAACTGTGGATTGAATGCATTTCAATTTCTAGGAAGCCTTCTGTACTCAGGAGGATAAATGCATAGCGAAACAAAACCTTTCGGATATCTTTTGTTGAAATTGATAGTCTCCAAAAAACGAATAATTTATTTCTATTGAATCTTTAAGAAAGAGTACTTAACATTGAACCTTACGAAAAAGTTAGAAATACTTTTTCAATTCATAAATCACAAAAATAATTGATTTTTTTTTATTTGCTAAATATTTGTTCTGTTAACATATTTGGGAGCCACTTTTTAAATAATTTATATAAGATCTTAATTTATTAAATATTTTAAATCATCTGAAGGTAAATTTGAAAGATTACTCCTATACTTAAATTTTTTTTCGCTTATCATAAAATTTTTATATTAAAATTTATTAAAATTAAAATTAAAAATTATGTTAAATTAAAACATTTATTTATTTAATCTTATTTCCATAGCAATGTTATACGCATAGTCAGAATTTCCCATTCCACATTTTTTTTCAAAAATACATATTCAATAAAATATCTTAACATATTCTTACCATTATTTTTAAGTGGCCAGGTTTTCATTAAAATAATGTTATAAATCCCAAATATTTCAGACTTTTTTTGCGCCTGATGTGTGACTTCTATGTACGAAAAAAACCTTAAAAAGGCTTTAAAAATGTGTCTTACTTTTCTCTTAAACATATTTCATCATTTTCTCATTAAGTAACAAACTTGCTTCATATTAAACATTATAATAATATTTTTTGTAAATCTACTCCATCTTTCGATATCTTTTATGGAAGACAAAACATAATTCACAAAAATCTTAATTAATATATAAAAACATACCTTGTAAAATTAATAAGTACTATGTAAAAGCAACCATGAAACATTTTCGGCAAAAATTAATTCTAGAATTCACCTAATCATTAAAATCAAACTTAGGTTGGAACATTAAGGCACAAAAAAATTAATGAATATTCTGGTAATTACCCATTAATCTTTATGAGGGCCTTTATTATTGGATTAGTTCATTAGTTTTTATTAACAGAAAAAAAGTTTTCTTTCCTTTTGATGTTCTACATCTCCAATCTAACAGAAATTAATTAAAAGAAATTCGGGATTGATTTTTATCCAATTTCACCTCCTACATTTTTTTATTTGCAGTAAAAAACAATATCCGCTTCGGTAAAGGTAGAAGGCCTCAGTTCGAAAAAAAGGCCAAAGATTTTCTTAATTAAAATTCTGCTAATTTTGTAATTAAAAGAATAACTGGTTCAATGATTAAGAAAATTCACGGCAAAACCGTCTCCGTTAACGAAACGAAAAATTAGTTTCTTTGTGAAAAACAAGTACTTAAGGGATTCGGAAAGTAAATTTTTCAAGCAAATAGGTAGTGAATTATACTACAAGGTGAAGATAATTTAACTTGTTTAAAAATTGTTGAAATTAAAAATGTGCTTAAACAAAAACTGAGACATGAACTTGAAGATTATCTAACTTTCATAATCTTGCAAAAGAAGAATAAATATTTAATGAGAAGAACAATAAATATTACTTTGTCAGACACGTTATGTGACTTTATTCTTTAAGTACAAAGAAAAACTTTTTTTCATAAGATTTATTTCTTATATTCAAATAAATAAACATGAAATTTATGTTATTTTAGAAACCTATAGCAAATGAGAAACATAAAAATAACAAAAATAACCTACACATCTATTTTTAGACTGATATTTGACGGAAAGTATTGCTTAAAACGAGAAAGAGATTTAATTTATTAAAGGATATTTTTCGTTCCTTTTAAGAAGAATAAAAACAACCAAAAATTTTGTAATTGTTTTCTTCTAATTAAAAAAATATAATTGTTGTATGTATGCATCTTTCATACGTCATATCTTCTATTTAATAAAGAAATATTAATAAACTTCAGTAAATGAAAACCATAAAATATCAAAATGACTTTCAGATCTATTTTTAAAGTGATATCTAATGTGAAATACTGTTTAAAACCTGAAAAGATTTAATTTATTTAGTCATATTTTTCATTCCTTTTAAGGAAAATAAAACAAAAAATATTATTTAAATATTTTCTTCTAATTAAAAACAATATAATTTTTGCTTGCAAGGCGTCTTTCATATCCATATCTTCTATTTAAATCAGAAATATTCATTAAACATCTCATCCACTAAACTGAGAGTTAAACCACCATTCAGATTTATTTTTTACTTGAGTATCAATAGGTTCATATGATAGCAAAGACTTATAGCATAAGAGATTTAATAAATTAGAAGAAAAAAAAATTTTCATTTTGATCGAAATTATGATAAGAAATCATAGTCTCATTCATTTGGATTTGTTTGATAAAATAATAATTCTTCATTGGTCCATCAGTTCCATGGAAAACCATGTCCCATGGAAACAGTCCCATGGAAAACCATGTCTGTCTGCCTACTGGCAGATTTCGAGACAGGAGAAGTTTTCTTTTTGCGAGGTAAGGCAGTCAGTCCTACCTACGGTTTAAAATGGCTTACAGTCATATTAGACTGAGACCTAGGACCCCGAATTTCTGCAAACGACCATGGTACCACCAGAAACGAACCCAAACCTGTGGTACCAAGCTCTGAGTGTTAGTCAATTGGCCATCAAGCCACAGTCGATAATTTAGATCTTCATATTTTCAAGTTGAAATTCATGGACTAACAAAGTAAATGACAATGGATTATTTTTCTTTTTATTCAGCAGCAAACGTTTATAGAAAAAAATTATTGCAAGATTTTATTTAATACGAATCAAAAATCAATAACTTTCTGCAAATTTCAATTAATGTTTACGATTTGATATTTTAACTACTTTCTTTGACTGTAGAGTAATAGTATACGTTACATACGGTTAATTCATTTTTTTCTTGAAGTTCCATTCTATCAGATATTCGATAAAACTCTATCTTTTTCAAAACCTCACAAAATGAACTTTCATTTTGTTACATCTTCTCTTTACATATATGTCAATAACACTTCCTAAACTTCACAACCTTAAAAAAAAAAGAATGACATACAGATGCATCAGCATGAATGCTTAAAGTTGAAGTTTACAAAGAAAGGTAGTAAAAACACCTTTAGGCGACGTCCAGCCTTCAGATGTCTGGCTTTTCATTCTTACTCTGGTGAGAAAGCAAAGATTTTTCACATCTTCTGTGCTCGTTTTTTAAATGCAAATACGACATCTGTTTGATTCTGTGTTGTTGAACAATATGCAAAAGAAGCTTTTCGTAGTAAAATTAGCATTTTTAACAATACATCTCAGTTTCTGTATTTGATGCCTCGGTCGTAGTTTGAATTACTTTTTTTTTTTTTTATATGATTTTTACGCAATTTATTTTTTTAAACTTCGACTGCAGAAGTAATTTTATTTGGTCTTTATTATGTCTCTTGGAGGCTTTGTACACTTTAATGAACTGTGGTTGGAATGCATTTCAATTTCCAGGAAGCCTTCTGTACTCAGGAGGATAAATGCATAGCGAAACAAAAGCTTTGGAATACCTTTTTTTGAAATTGGTAGTCTCCAAAAAAAAGGATAATTTATTTCTATCGAATCGTTAAGAAAGAGTACTTAACATTGAGCATTATGAAAAAGGTTTAAATTAGAAGTTTTGACAAAATATTTTTTAATTCATAAATCGCAAGAATGATTGATTTTTTTCTTCTTTTGCTAAATATCTGCTTCTCTTATCTTAGTAGAAACCACTTTTTTAAGATAATTTTTCTAAAATTTTATTTCATAAGTATTTTAAAATATCTAAAAGTAAATTTGAAAGATTACTAAAATATTAATTGTATGCATAAATTGTTCGCTAATCATAATATTTTAATTTTTTAATTAATGAACAATACTTAAAAACTATTATTTAATTTTCTTTCTTTTGCTATGTTATACGAATGGTAAGAATTTTAAGAATTCCAAATTTTTTTAAGAAATATCTATTCAATAAAAAATATCTTTTAATATTCTACACAAATTTTTTGAGTCTAATGCGCGACTTCAAAGTTTAAAAACATTCAAAAATAATTAAAAATACTAAATAAATTTTAACTTATATTTCTTATAAATAAATTTCGTCATTTTCTCATTAAATAATCCAACTTATTTCACGTTAATATCATAAAATTTTTTTTTTTTACGTCTACTCCATCTATCATCTTTTTAAAGGAAACAAAATATAATTAGCTTAAATCTTAATTAATGTATAAAAAAACGCTTTGGAAAATTACTAAATATTATGCAAAAGCAACTAAAAATATTTTAGTGATATCCGAATTAAAAAAAATTAAATCTATAATACACCTAATCATTAAAATCAAACAGAGCTAAAAAAAACTCGAGCAAATAAAAAAAATTAATGAAAGTTCTAGTAATTGGCCATTAATCTTTACGAGAGACTTTATTATTGGATTAGTTCATTAGTTTTTATTTACAGAAAAAAATTCTAACCTTTTGATGTTCTAAATCTCCAATCTAACAGGAATTAATTAAAAGAAACTCGGGATTGATTTTATCCAATTTCATCTCCAGCATTTTTTATCTTTTTTTTTAAAAAAAACCTATATCCGCTTCGGTAAAAGCTAGAAGGCGTCAGTTTGAAAAAGGCCAAAGATTTTCTTAATTAAAATTCTGCTAATTTTGTAATTAAAAGAATAGCTGGTTCAATGAATAAGAAAATTCAGAGAAAAACTGTATCCGTTAACGAAACGAAAAATTAGTTTCTTTTGTGAAAAAACAAGTACTTAAGTGATCTTGAAAATAAATTTTTTCAAGCAAATAGATAGCGAATTATACTACAAGGTGAACGTGATTTAGCTTGTTTGAAAATTGATGAAAATAAAAATGTGTTTAAACTTAAAAACTGAGACATTAACACGGAGATGACTTAAACACTTACATACTCTTAAAATAAGAATAAATATTTAATGAGAAGTAAAATAAATATTACTATGTAAGACTTTCAGCTCGTTTTGTGACTTTATTCTTTAAGTACAAAAAAAAAAAAATTTCGTAACATTTATTCCCTGTAGACTTAGATTTAGAAAATAAAAACATGAAGCATAAGTTGTTTTTAAAAGCTTTAAGCAAATGAGAAAAATAAAAATATTAAATGACCTTCTGATATATTTTCAAGCTTTTATCTGATTATAAGTATTGTTTAAAAACATGGAAGAGATTTAATTTATTTAACGACATTTTTCGTTCCGTATAAGCAGAATAAAAATTTAAAAAATTTAATTATTTTTTTAATTAAAAGAATATAATTGTTGTGTGCATTCATCTTTTATATTCCATATTCAGAAATATTCATTCATCAGAGGTTTTAATTTACAATATCATATTTATTTTGTACTTGAGTGCGAATAGGTTCATATGATATTAGGACTATTTTATTTGAGATTTAATAAATTTAAAAATCAATTTCATTTTGATAGAAATGATGTTAAAAAATTACTGTCTCCTTCATTTGGATTTTTGGATAAATCAATAATTTTCTTCCGCTTTTTCATGGTGGGCCAAGGCCGACTGCCTACTGGCAGATTTCGAGACAGGAGATGTTTTTGTTTTTACGGGGTAGGATTGTCGGTCCTACGCACAACATTCTACAGTCAGATTAGACCGGGACCTATGGTTTAAAGGGGATTCCGAACTATAAAAGTCCATGGCACCGCTGGCACCGAAAGCCAGAGCGCTAGTCACATCGGCCATCTGACCCCAATCAATAACTCGAATCTTCATATTTTCAAGTGAAAAGCCATGGACTAACAACATAAATTACAATGGGTTATTTTTTTCTTTGTTATTCAGCAACAAACTTACGTTAGCCGAAAAAAATTATTGCAAGATCAAATGTTACCTAACTTAAACAATCATTTCTTCAAATTTCAATTAATAACTGAGAAATAATTTTTTAATTACTTTAATTGACTGTTTAAAAATAGCATGCATTAAATATGATTCGTTCAATTTGTTTTGGAGTTTCATTCAATTAGATATTGAGTAAAAACTCTTTCCTTTTCAAAAACTCACAAAATGAAATTTCGTATTGTTACATCTTCTCTTTCCATATATGCTAATAACACTTCCTAAGCTTTACAACCTTAAGTAAAAGATACATCTGCATGTATGGTTAAAGTTAAAGTTTACAAAGAAAGGTAGTAAAAACACCTTTAAAAGACGTCCAACATACAAATGTCTGGCCTTTCATTCTTACTCTGTTGAGAAAGAAAAAAATTTTTCACTTCTTCTGTGCTCGTTTTCAAATGCAAATACTACATCCGTTTGATTTTGTGTTGTCGAACAATATGCAAAAGACGCTTTTCGTAAAAATTAGCATTTTCGACAATACGTCTCTGTTTCTGCATTTGATGCCTCGGTTTTAGTTTCAATTACTTTTTGGTATTTTTATATGGTTTTTACGCAATTTATCTTTTAACTGCAACTGCAAAAGTAATTCTATTTGGTCTTTTGTTTTGTCTCTTAAAGGCTTTGTGCACTTTAATGAACTGTGTATTGAATGCATTTCAATTTCCAGGAAGTCTTCTGTACTCAGGAGGATCAATGCATAGCGAAACAAAAACCTTTCGAATATACTTTATTAAAATTGGTAGTCTACAAAAAAGGATAATATATGTCCTTTCGAATCGTTTTCATAATGCCCAATGTTAAGAAAGAGTTCTTAACATTGGGCATTATAAAAGTTTAAATTACACCTGTCGGAAAAATACTTTTTAAATTCATAAATCACAAAACTAACTTATTTTTCTTTTTGCTAAATATCTGCTTCTTTTAGCTTATTTAGGTACTCGTTTTAAGGTAATTCAATAATATCTTACAATATCTGAAGATAAATTTGAAAGTTTGCTAAAATTTCTTTAGTTATCTTTACATTATCATGAAAGGAATTGTTATAAAAAAAAATTCAGCAACTCTTAGCACTTTTATATAATTTGCAATTGTGCTAAAGTTTGAAAACCTTTTAAACACATTAAACCGTATTAAGCATAAGATGCAGAATTTTACTTTTAGATAAATTTATCTTATAATGGCATATTTTATAAAGGAAAATCGAATAAACTAAAATGTTATTTCCAAAAATGCCTTTGTAACTTTTTCAAAGCATCATGACATAGTATAGTAATAAGGGAGTAAATCTTTAAATATTTGTAGTTCCGATTGTAATATTTAGTTCATGGGGTATTTATCCTGACTTGATAAAACTAACTAACTCCCTAACACTACATTTCATGTTGGAACATGGCCGTCTGATTACTTTCAGATTCAGAAACAGGAGATGATTTCTTTTTAGGAATAGGATTGTCAGCCTTACAGTCATATTAGACCAGAAATACGGTTTAAAAGTAAATTCCGAACTACTGCAAGCATCCATGGCATTTGCTGGAACTCCTGCCCGAAGCCTGTGGCATTGAGCGACCTTCACTCGACCTTCAGGTTTCCATGACTTAATAACATCAATTTTTTTTACAAATGTATGAATTTTAATAATAGTTTTTAAGAGAGTTAAAACAACGTATATTGTGCTGATTATCAAAGTATAAAATATTATTAACAATTAATTCGGAATTTTTTAGGTACATTTTGGACCTGAAATTTCTCTGATATGTGCCACGAGTTGTTCACCAGCGGTTGATGATAAAACGGTTGATGATTTTGCTTTTGCTTTTGCTCGTTTTCAAATATTCTTTCATACTCTGGTACTTATAAATTTAGTACTGTTTTTATAGGACATTTATTTTTTGTAAGAAAATTACAAATTTAGAGTACAATAATGTTTTTTAAGATAGTAGTCAAATTACACCTTTAAAATTGTTAGAAATTCTTTTTGCCAGACAAAAACTTTTTTTGTAGATATATTAATTCAATAAACATCATTAAACTTATTTTTAACACTTTTTTTCAAAATCTAATAGTAAAGATCATAGTACTATATAAAAATATGGTAAAAAAAATTAGGAATAGGTATTAAAAATCTGACTCAGGAATCAGGAGTCGGAAATTATTTAGCCGACTCCCAATCTCCACTTATTGCTCTTTCAACTTTCGTTCAGTATCATTTTATCAGTCTTTCTTACAGATGTTTTCTACGTTCTGTAAGAGTGATTTAAAAGAGAAAATATATTCTTCCTTTACCATTAAAATTATACATAATTTACCTGTCAATATAAAATTAATTTAATTTTTAAATAGCACTTATAAACTGATTATACTTAATAAGGAAATAACAGAACAATCGCAATTGTGAGGTTGCATAAGTTTAATTTTCTTGTAACTGGAAGTTCCTCCTTTTCAAACCTATTAATTTTAACGAAGAACTCAAACATGAACTCAACAGATGTTCTAGGCTATGGTAGAGTGCAATATTATCGTAATTAATGCATTATATTTTAAATTATTTAGCGAATTATATCTCAATTATTGCAATATATCTTCATTAATGCATTAAATATTAATGAATCAGTATTTAAAGAGTTAATAAAATTCTCCAAACTTTCCTTATTTTACTGAAAAACAATTTTGAAATTTTTTTTTAAAAAATGAGCTAGAAATTCTCACGTTGTCAAGCTGGATATAAATAGGTTGAAGAGCAGAAAAGCCAAGTGTCAACTGAGGAGAAAAAATATTGATTTTATGTTCAATTGAGTGAGATTATCATTTCCAGCTCAATGAACTGAAACACTCAATGTATAAATGAAATTTCAGAAAACTAAAAATTTTTTTTAAAGTGGCATCACAATTCTCTATATTTTCACACACAGTATTTGTTAATATAAGAAATATAATGTTAGATTGCGTTGACGTAATTAATGTTGTTGATTAATTAATGTTTATCGTGTTATACTATGCTGTTTATATTATTATTTTTTTTTAATATTTATTTTTTAAGAAATATAATGTTTGATATTTTTTAATCTAAGAACTTTTTGGGGAGTTTCATATGTAAAATATTGTACATTAGTAAATAAGTTCAATACAACAAAGCTAATGATTACACTAGGGTTCAACAAATTTCTTTGAACTTTTTTTCTCTGAGATTTAAATAGTCATTTATTAAACATTTTGAGCATAGCTGAACACGAATATGACAATGAAAATTTGAAATTAGCTCCCATTCCTGGTAATCTATAATATGTCTTCAATGTATAATGTTTATTTTGTATGTGTTGAGGTCGCTTGTGCTTGCCCCTTATGTATTTTCCTCAGAATCATTGTTGAAAATTCTCCTGAAGAATACGATCTGGTTCCAACTGAAGTCTGTAAGTTTCCTTTAGTTATTCTTTTTGTTATTAATTCACCATGTTATAAACCAAAAGAATAAAAATTATCCTGGTGAAAATTATTTCATAAGATTTTTACATGGCCACAGTTTTCAGGAAATTTAATTATGACTGCAGGAATGCATCTTTACAGATATTTGCAACCAAGTTTCCTGTAAGCATACATCAAGACAATTTAATGTGATACGACCAATCTGACTTCACATTTCCATATTAGAATTTCATTGACAGCAGCTAAAACATTTCAAAGCTTCTTCCTCATATTGTTGGAGCAAGCTCAAAAATTTTCATCCTTAAAGAACTAATGGATTTGGACCCATGAATGTTCCACATTTCCAGTTTAGTTTGACAAACTTTTGGAAATTTATTAAAAATACAGTAAAAGATTGATCCACATTTATCCATAAATTTTTCCATAATTTTCATTAAACTAAGTTTTATATGTAAAACTGTGATAATTAGGGATTTTTTTTATTAATCTTTATAAAAAAAACGATGAATTTTGTACTTTATCTTCAATAGCATATACTTTTCTAGTAGGATATTATTTTTTTACATTGTGCAAATTTTTTTCTACTGCCCAACTCATATAATAAATACCCCCACCCCCATTCACCCACTCCCCCACTTAATTGAAGGATCTGGCGCTCGGTACCATGGATGTTTGTAGTGGTTCAATGAAACCATTTTTTAAGCAGTAGGTTCCGGCCTAATATGACAGTAAACGTGTATACAGAGCCTAATCAGACATTTAACTATTAATTAATCATTCCCAAACTGTAAAAAGGCAATTCAGCTCTAGGCACAGTGATCTGGTGTAGTATAGTAGTAGTAGTAGTAGTAGTAGTAGTATGTATTTTAATTGAAGACACACGAGAAGAGCTACAACTTTAAAATCACAACAAATATGCCAGCTGTACTTGTTATATAGAAGGCATTTCAACAAATGTTTCAAATTATTATTAGTTTTTTTTTATAAAGACAGAATGTCCGACTGTAATGGAAGAAAGTTTTTTTCATTGTGCAGCAATCCTCGCAACAGCTACCAATTCATGCAGCAGCTAAAGACTCATTTTAAACTAATCCATGAATAAATTGAGATTTCGAAAAGTCATATTCCATTTTAAAATCATTTCGTTAGGTTTCCAAGATGGAAAACCCTTCAACAAAGGGAACAGGTCACAAAGCAGATAATATATTTGGGTACTATACTTTTGAATTTTTCTTTGTGATTTCTCGATAAAATTTGAATTATGCAGAAGTAGAAATCATTTATAAAAATCACTTTGATCTCTCCAAATCCTAAGAATCGCAAATGGTGTTTTGATAGCCCAGGACTTGTCCTCATCTCTAATTTTGCATCCAAAATAAAGTTCATATTCCTTTTTAATTAAACGAGTGATAGAACGTTTTTGGGCTTCCAAAATGTCCTATCCAAAATGTTATCATTCGTTTGTATATATTTTTTATAGTTCTATGTATATTGTAGAAGTTTCAGCAGAATTAAAGCACTTACAGCTCTAAAATTTATACCGTGTTTAACTAAAAACTCAAATTCCCTGCAATGACTTTTTTTCTTTTTTTTTTTTCATATCATTACTTTTACATAAAATACCGCGTACAGCTAATAGCTATCACATTTTGATTTTTATATCTAAGACAGCAACATTGTGCCGGTAGCCAGACTAGCGTTGTCTCCTGCAGACTAATTAGCGTCAAAGGTTTTAATTTATAATAGTTATAACGCTTTAAAAAATTTATGACTTTGGAACCACATTTCTTAATCCTACTTTTTCAGATATTTAATGTATATGTACTGTATTTATAATAATGTATATTGTATACATTTTATATAATAAAATGTGTATATTTACACGTTTCATACATATATGTATATATTCAATATATGAGATCAAGATTGATATGTATATATTCAATATATCTTTTTATAAACGTTGCTATATAATTCACAGAATAATATAATTTCGTGATTTATATTAAATAAATTTAATTATTCCCATATTTCATTTTTCGCGAATATTTCAAATAAACTGTGAAAAACGATCACCTCACAGTATTCTGAAACAAGAGTTGATTCTTAATTTTTATCCATCCTTTTCTGTGTCAATTATACCCCCCACAAAATTAATAAGAAATTACCATTTGATGTCTAAGGTAATTTGTATATTGCGAGATGGTTTTGTCTGTTTTTATTCATATTATCTTAATATTATTTGCAATGAATTTTAAATTGTCGTTTTATAATTTAAAGTAAAAGCTTTGTAAATTAGTATATAATTTAATAAAACTCTCCTTTTAGAAATAAAGCTTTGATTCTATACTTTATAAATAACTGTTACTAAATATATGATAATATGATAACTTTTAAAACTTTTTTATAGAATTGTAACTTTTAATAAATGCTGATCTTGGTATCTTTTTGTCAATAATATATCATTTATTAAATTAAAAAAAAATTTTAATTTTGATTTTTCACTGCAAATTTGAACTTTTGCTGATTCCAGGCCAAGAATTGTATTTTCTTTTTAATGCTAGTTTTTAATTATTTATCATTAATCTAGTTTATTTATCTTTTTATTGTGAATCATATTTTACTTACTCACATATGACATATCTTCAAATTTTATAATCCAAAACCATGAATCTTTAGAAGTATTTTACGACCTAATTTTCCAGATGTTTTTCCTTTTACGTTCACCTGAATTTTTTTTTTTATTATAATAAAACTAAATTTATTGTTTTATAGCAGAAAAAAAAAAATTACTAAGACAGAGGAAAAACGTAAAAAAAAACATTCTGAATATTCATAAAAGCAAATAAAACAACAAAATTGAATCATCGCCGTATTAATTATATGTGGGATCTGAAAAAATTACTAGAAATATCACTGTCCCAAAAGATGCATAAAGAATTGAAACATACATTACAAATCATAAACTACACAACATGCTATAAATACCTAACTATTATAAACAAAGAAATTATGTATTTCACAGTGTTTGCATAGTTTTCTTTCTGTTATGTTTTAATATTGAATATTTTTCTTCAGAATCATTTTTTTTTTTTCTAAGAGAAAGAATTTATAGAAAAAAATATTGCCTTCTAATCGAAATACTTTCCTACGCTAGATGCTTGAAAAAAAGCTTTCGGGGTGTTTTTTAAAGGTATAAAAAGCTTAACAAAAAAATTAATAATCCAAACTCAAAATACTTCTACATTCTTGGTGTCTTATTATCTCTCATCAAATTGCATACCTTGAAAGAAATTATGGGGTAAACTATACAGTGGATACTTGGATTCTTAACCAGCGATTTGTAAGAAACATTTCAAGAAGTTCGTAAGCTTGTATGATAATTTTTTAAAGATATATTTTAGTTTTGTTAACAGAAACTGTTGTTTTTATATGGTTCTTATCATTTATTGTTGTTGTGTTGTAACATATGGCTTTATTGGAGATCAATTCATTACAATAAGGATCACACAAAGAAGGAACAAGTCAGAACCAAGTAAACATAGAGTAAGACAGTAATCGATAATAAGTCGGTCTCACACACCACAAAATTCAAAGGGGGAGAGAGTAAATAAAGGGGATAGGCACTTTAATTTAGTCCATGAGGCTTCTGACTTCCCATTACAATTGTAAGACTTCTCCTTGGCGCTGAGCTTCCCTGTTCAGTCCTGGACCTTTCAAAAGATGTTCTGAATTCATTGTTCCAACTCTACATATTGACAAGTGTTAAGGCGAGGACACCTATCCTGTTTAGGTGTTCCAGCAGAATAATCGAAATTGGAAATCGCCTCTTTACGTGGTCTAGTGTTCAAGATTTTCCAGTTGTCTTGAATATTGTGCCACTTTTTGCCTTCAGATTTAGTTTTGAGATATATCTCTCAGTTTCTTAAAAATTTCTCTATGAATATATTTCTTGAAAGATTCTGAAACTTGTTTCTTTCCAATATTCACATGGTTTTCTTTCTTTACAAGTGAATCTGCTGCTTCGTTACCTTTTTAATTCCCACGTGTGATGATATCCGTTGGAATACAATTTACTTGGCTTTAGTTATTTAATATTTAATATTTTTCTTAATTTGAGTTATTATTGGGGTTTTAGTGTGATGATTTAACTAGACAGCTTGTATGGCTGCTCTGGAATTGATGAATATTACCACTATAGAGTAGCAATCATTATTTACTCTTTTTTTTAAATTATTTATTGAAAAATGTATAGCAAAGATTTCAGCATCAAAATTTGTCATAAATTTCCCTACAGGTGCATACTGGGAAAACACCTCAGAGTAAACACCTGCCCCAAACTACTTGTCTATTTAAGACCCATCAGTAAATATTCTTGTCCATTGAGGCTGTAGTTATTTTTCTTTCATTATTGACTGTGCAGCAACCTTCAATATTGCTTCATTGACATCTTTCTTAGAAAAGTCATATAGAAGAATAGTCACTATAGTCATATAGTCACTAGAAGTGGCGATCTATATCCATGTACCTTAATGGATCCACTAATATTTTCAGGTAGTCCATGGAAATTTCTTTGTCAATATCATCTAGTATTTGTTGACACTTTTTCAATAGGGGAAATTTGTGCCTTAGTTTTTCTATAATTTTCATCGATCTTTTTGAGAGGATCCTTATCATTTATTAAAATGAGAAATAAACATAGAATATTAAAAGTTTGCAAGGAAATATTTAACATTCTATAAATTTCAAAAAAAGGTCAGAGTAGGAATCCTAAGGAATCTGTTTCTGACATAATAATTAATGATCAGCTAAGAAAACTGGCAAAACTTCAGTTATTGCTAAACTATTTATCTTGCTGATAATTTATTTTTGTTATTTTAAAGCAGACGACAATCTGATCTCGTTACTGAGATCAAGAAACTAAATTATGCTTCAGATTGGTTAAAAAATTTAAGAATTCAACCCTATAAAATCGAAATTAATGCTTATTAAAAGAAAATATTTCACTCACCATATTTTCAAATATTTCGTCGGTTTTTAACTTTCTGTCTTGAATTAAGTGAAGTATATAAGTCTCTTTCTATATAGCAAATTCTGGTGAAAAAAATCCTATTTCCAAATATTTGTCTGAGATTTTAAAACCTTTAAAGCATGAAAAACACTTTGAAGAATTTTAAAAATTCCATATACAATTTTTTTTTTAATTATCTAAACGTAATTATTATTTATCTTTTCGCGTAAATCAACATCGATTTTTTTTTCACTTAAATAAAAATACTTATTAATTAAATTACTTATAATTTTGAAAAATATTTAGTTTTTGGAATTTCTAAAAATAAATCAAGATGAAATAAAATTTGAGATTCATTTTTTTTCGTGTGTGTAATTCCAATTGTTAAAATGTCAAAACTAAAGAAATTTGATTAAATTTGTATTTTACTTTTCTTCCCCTTTGAAATTAAAAAGGAAATTAATTTACGTGTTTCTTTTGGATTATTTTAATTAAATGTCATTTATAAATGCTAAATAATAATGAAAAAATTTAAAAGGAAAACAGAAGAGCTCAAAATTTTGTCCTTCCAATCATATCAAGAGTGATTTGAAACAAAAATGAAGCTCCAAATAAGAATTTTTTTAATTACACGATAAGACATGCACAGACAGGTGTCTACCTCATCACATGCCTATTTTACAATAAAACTATAAATGGTAAATTTTTTAAAGAATTTAATATTTTACTGAATGATTAAAATATGGAACATTATCTAGCTTTTGTTTAATAAAAAAGCAAACATTTAAATATTAGAAAAATATTTTATTTAATGTTTTCTATTTTATTTCAGATTAATTAATGACAATAGCCTACTAATCTTGATGCAGGATTCTTATCTACATCATTTTATATCCTTTTATCATATTTATTGCCAGCTTAAAACAATGCTCTATAGAATGGATGTAATTATTATTAAATAGTTAATTAATAAACGCAATGGATCAATTAGGGATTACAATATCGGACCAAAGGTTCAATACCGGTATTCGGTATTTTTTTTCTTAATATCGGGATACCAGTTTTAATACGGGTAGTAGAAATGTCATTGGTGCTTCATTTTACTTATAATTTTATCCAAATTATCTTTTTTTTTTTTCAAATTAACTAAAATCCCTGATGGCTTGGGCTTAGAACTGATTCTTTCCTCTTTGACAAATTTGTGTCATGTTTCTTTTTAAATGTGTATGGAGTCCGCTTGTACTTGTACTCTTGAAAATTTTTTTTTTTTTTTTACATTGTACCACCATATTCTTTTTTTCATCATATAAATAATGAAACCAAACCGAAGTATTATCAACTGATTTTTATGTTCTTTAAAGTTATTCTCATTCATTATTATGAGGTATTATTTATGAGTATATATATAATAAATCTGAAAAATATTTTGAATTCTAAAGTATGATATACAAATACAATGCGAATAACAAACTCCCCAATTTAAAAAATATCGAAATATTACACACTTTCTTCACTACAAACTTGTTTTCACAGATAAGAATTCTGAATAATAATTCACAGATAAGAATAAGAATTTTCACATAAGAATTCTTTCACAGATAAGAATTCTAAATTTCTAGTAAATACCGAAAAACCGGTTTAAACTTGGGAATACCGGTATTACAAAATTGTACAAATGGCTCAAAATACCGGTATTCGATATCCCGGTATACCGGTATTGCAATACCTAGGATCAATACCTATTTATAACCACCATATTTAGGCTTAGTTATAAAAAAATCGGTAAATAAAAAATTTTATTTATCATTTTTGTGCTAAGTTAATAAATAAGAATCCACCATGCCTTCCCGAAACAAACTATATAGAAAAATTGGTAAGAATTCAAGATTTATAGATCATTCTTTCAAGCATGGATTGAACCCTAAAGTTAGACCTTGGTCTTTGCACGTCTATTTTCTTTCCTTTTTTTTTTTCCCCCTTCGACCTGGAACCGAGGACTGTGAAGAGAGTGAGAAAAAGGGAGTGGACAGTCGAGTGAAGAGTTCCAGGCAGTTCGGATTATATAAAAACCTTTAAAAAAACTTGCTTTTAAGATAATTTTTGCAAATATTTGTTATATAATATTGTTTTGTGTATTATGTGTTTGCAGTTTTGCACTGCTGTCTTTGTAATTTTAATAAATATGACAGCTAAAGATATCGCTAATATTTTTTTAAATAATTCAATTTCTATCATGAAACAACACTGATTCAAGACCACCCCTAAATCCGGCCCTAATCTGTTCTTAATACAAAAAATTGAACCAAAATTATTTATTTAATTAATTAATGTAATATTACACAAATTTTTATTTGATTCTTACATCATATTATTTAATTCCTTCTATTTTCTCACACTCTACTTATATATATATCTCGTTCAAATTTTCAATCGTTAATAAAATACTTTTTATTCATCCATTCAACTTCAAATACATTTTTTTTAACTTACACTGGATGTTAATACAGTTTTTTCCAATATTAATTCATTCCATTAAATTTAATTAATTAATGTTAGTGTTTTTTTAGATTTAAGGTGCATCTATCTACCAATAGATGGCGCCAAATAAACTTAAAAAATGAATGAAAATTATTTATAAAAACTTTCTGCAATATAGGGGGAAAATAGGAACTGACTTACAAAAAAAAAAATTTTTATATTACTTGATTTATTATTATATATAAAAACTATATAAGGTAAATATCATGGGTTTTTTTTGTTGCTGTTGTTTCTCGTGTGATTTACAGCTAAATTACAGTGAGTACGTGTGGCTCTCGACCAAATTACAGTCAGTACACGTGATCCACGAAAAACAACAGTGGTGTATGCATCTTTAATATAGCATAAGAGCTTAATAACAAATCGAGAAAAGATTCTCATAGATATTTATTCTGTGACAAAGAATACAAAAAAATTAAAGAATTTTACTTAAAAGTGAATAGGAAAATTATTACACTTGTTTTAAGAAAACAATTATTGTAAATATTTCCATTTCACGTATTAAAAAAATTATTTCTATCAATTTTCAGGATTTTTATGACTTAATTTAATCATAAAAAGCAAAATACAAAAGAAGTATTTTTCTATTATGGATTCCTTGCATCATGATTATATAACAGACCGGTTTAAATTGTTGATAGACTTAATTATATGCTATGTTTTCCTTAAAACTGTCCATAAGGAAATATTCGATGAGGAAAAAAATTTTTATTGCTTATTGTATGCTTAGTAATAAGCCTCGAAACTTTAACCAAAAACAGTACTAAGTTCTTTGCCCTAGAAAAGATCTGTTTGCGAATTATGATAATTATCTTTTAAAAAAATTATAAATTGCCGTCAAACGCGTAATTTGTTTCTTTTTTTTTTTATTTAAACAAGAGAATAGGTAGTCTATAAAGGTATGTATATTTCTTCTCCTTTATTTGACATTATCTACTATGAATGCTTAGTGAAATGTATTTTATATTGATGTAAATATTCTTTTTAAAATAATATTACTTTTTGCTCATGTTTGAATGATTAAACTAAAATTTAATAATTCCAAAAACTATAAATGATTTTACAAGTCACAGTGCATAACACAATTGTGATTTATTAGTTCAAAAAAGAGTTCTGACTGTAAGAAAAATTTTAAAAATCTTAAATCTCCTTCTATACATATAAACTTATTTAAATCTTACCCTTCTTCTATATATAACACTTCTTCTTTATATATAACATGCCACTTAACTTTTCGCTTATATCTGAAGTCGTGATTTATTAGTTCAAAAGAATTCTGACTGCATGAAAAATTTAAAAAATTCAAAAATCTCTGTCCCTGTTCTCCTTTTCTGTACATAAATACATATATAAATGTGTGTGTGTGTGTGTGTGTGTGTGTGTGTGTACGTGTACGGAAAAAAATAGGTTTGAGGTTTGAGGAGTTTTTAAATTTTTCTTACAGTCAGAACTCTTTTGAACTAATAAATCCCAACAGTGTTATGCACTGTGACTTGTAAAATCATTTATAGTTTCTGGAATTTTTAAATTGCAATTTAATCATTAAATATATATATATATATATAATATACATGGTGATTATAAAATAGCTATCTCAGTATATGAATCCCTAAAATCCTACCATTCACAGAAACTGAATGAAATTTTGGCGTTTGAGGTATGTTCTCAAGACTCATATGAAAAATAACAGTTAGTGTTACAGTGGCACTATTTCGATAATTTCAAATGACAGAGGCTATTTTTTTTTTCATTGGAATGTGATCTCCATAGTGAAAAATCAGAAAAGGCATTGGAATGATACCTGCAGCACAAAAACTACAGGTTCTAGACTGACTAAGAAAAAAGTGAAAATAACCAATAATTATAGAAAAACCAGCATAAAGCAAAATATTTTAATGTGTTTCAAAAGTTTTCCAAGTGTGATTTCCAATTTCATTCACACACGATGACACTTTGCATGCGGCAGATGGTGGATAGCACTAAACCGTGTACACAGAAGAAGAAAGTGTTGAACATTACGCCTGATGGCATAGTTCAAATCAGATGCAGTTTGCTGATTAAATGTATACACTTTAAGGGATCAGGCATCCCTATAGCGAAATGCTATATCTGACCCCGTGGAGACACAAGATGATACTTCCCCACATGGGAGGTCTTCTTCTATCAAACATTTCTTAACACACAATTTGGTAGCAGAATTATCTCCCGCCATTTCATATTTCCGTGGCTAAGGACCCCGAACTCACTCCAATGTATTCCTGGCTATTTTAATAATCATCCTATATATATATATATATATATATATATATATATATATATATATATATATATATATATATATATATATATAGGCGTATGTCGTGTCTAGAGATATTTAAAAAATGGAACAAGCTGTCCGTTTTACTTAGCATTTAATGCATACTATTTCCAGTAATATAAACTTAAAGATTTTAACATCATCCACTTTGGATTGCCACATCCTAGTAGTAAGCAAAATTTACATTGTTCGCTACTCTGTCGAACCCCGTTGAATATCATCTGCTGCCATCCTCGCTCTACATGCTCTTCTCTGAGTTGAAAGTTCTCGAGCGCGACCTTCAGTCATAACATAAACATGTGTGTGTGTGTGTGTGTGTGTGTGTTAATATGTGTGTGTGTGTGTGTGTGTGTGTGTGTGTGTGTGTGTGTGTGTGTGTGTGTGTGTGTGTGTGTGTGTGTACGTGTGCTGCTTATTGGATATATTCAAACAAATAATATATATATATATTTATTTATATTGTATATTTTTTTACTCAATCATTTACCAAAACTTTTAAAAAACAGAATACAATTGACAGTAGCGAACATTTGGGGGGATTGACAGTAGCGATATAAAATGAAAATGGATCATTATAAGATAATTCAAACCGATTCAAGATGATTTGACCTTTTTTGGATATTTTTGTAAATACGTAGCAATGCATGGAAATCAAAACGAATCGCCTTTAGTTAGTAATATCTGGTCTTAGTTTTCTATTAAAATAAGTTTAATTCACACCGAAGCATTTATTCTGGAATCAGATTGCATAATCTATGAGCTAGGAAATTTTAAAACTTTACTGTGTTACAGGATACCAATAAATAAAGTTTCTTTAATGTGTATAGTAAAAAAATTAATATTTTCGTTAAAACTCATGAGCTAAAATTTTTAAAACATTTTTAATTAAAATTGCGTAGTAGCTGATATACACACGTTATTTAAAAATGTTTACCAGAATATCAAATCTTGCGTTGCGTGTGACTAATCTTCAGTGTCTTGCAGTGTGGGATAGGCATCCTGTGAATAATCTACTCATGGATGGAGGGAAGGGGGGAGATTCTGTTTTGATGGAGCACTCTTAGGTAGAAATCTGATTTGGCTCCATGACGCTCTCACAGTCATATGAGACCGGGACCTACGGCTTAAAGTGGATTCTGAACCTCTACAAACATCAATGGCGCCTCCGGGACTCGAACCCGAAAACTTGTGGCACCGAGCGCCAGACACTCGGCCGTTTAGGCCCAGTTGTAACATACGCAGTTAGGATGCAGGACGGCTCATTTTCGTATCCGGTGGCTGTATCTGTTGTAGTCGCTACTTTCAGAAATGAGGAAACTCGATGGCGATTATGACAATGTATGTAAAACGTATTCGTGAAATAGTGGTGTCATGTTATGTTTTGTCTAATCCCCAGTATTCTGCTGTGCGGAACGAACATCCCATGAGTAATGTACTCATGCATGGAAGAAAAGAAGCAGCTTCTCTTGTGATGGAGCACTGTAGGTAGAAGTCTGATTTAGCTCCGTGACGCTCTTACAGTCATATGAAACCAAGACCTAAGACTTAAATATATCCATGGCACCTCCGATACTCGAACCCGAAACCTGTGGCACTGAGCTCTAGACACTCAGCCATTCAGATCTATATCAAAACTTAGTGTCACAATCGGAAAAAGGCAAAATGCAGAAGTCCTAACATACTTTTAAATATTAGGTCTAATTCCTACTACTACTGTTATCACAAGAATTATTAAAATTTCATGCAAAGTCTTATGCAAATTTTAAAAATTGCTACTATCTCTCTAAAAATATACAAAAACTTTGAATTTCAGAGTGGAAAGGAAGTGTAATGGAAACTGTCCAATTAAATTTATTTCTATTTCTTTAATGAACATACAATAAAAACGAATAAAAATTAGTTTACTGAATTAAATGTCAAAAATTAATTCATAGACATCTTGTTTTTTTTTTAATTTTATTAACACCATATCCATAAAATACTAACAATACTGCATTACATGAAATTCATTTAGATCAGAAACCATTGAATTTCATGAGTCCCCAGGAATGCTAACGCGCAATGGTCGAAGCTGCAGTGGTTCCATTACAGATAACATTAAACACCGAACTTCAAAGCAAACTTGGATGGACATTTAACACATATGGACACTCATTAACCCTCTCTGAAAAGCTGTCTGGCATGCAAACTAGAACTGAAATGCTTTCACTACACGAATATCGGGAAAGGGATCTCCATATTTTACCTCACTGAAACGAGAACTGTCAAAGTGCCAGCAAAATGCACTTAAAATCGGAATTACTAACCTGGAGCATTAAGTAAATTTCGGCTTGGATGAACTTTGCATTAACCGACTATTAACTGACACGCGTCTCTTTGCAAAATGACATGTTCTGATTCGGGTGTTTTGATGGCGATTTATGATGTTCATTAAATTCAAGATCTCTATATTGAAACTAGATCAGATGAATAAAATAATGGGCATAACAATAGGGTTGATTGTTTAATTCTGTTAGATATTCCTCATTTATGGAATTCAATATTGTAATTTAAATTGATTTCATTTTGCTTTTTTTCATTTAGTTCAGCAGTTGTCTCATGCAAATTATAATAATTAGTGTAGTTGGTAGTTACTTATCTCATGTTCCTGGTTATTTTTTGCAAAAACATTTCTCAAACATTACTCACTCAAAAGTATTAAATACTTTTATTCAAAAGCTGGTGCAATATTTTTCGACTGTTTCAACTTCTTAATGGATTATTCAAATCACAATCATGTCTCATATTTGTATCTTTTCGGAACACCACAAGTAAATTCGTGTAAAAATTAATTTTTATTGCTGAACTAAAACGAGTATTTTAGACTAACTTGTATTAATATAAAAACAAACATGTGATATGTTTTATCGTACGTCTGAAGACAGTCATTCAACAGTGATTTCATCTTGTTTTGCAAACAATTGCCTTTAGTAGAATTGTTTAATAGACAATTACCTTCAGTAGAGTTTTACAGAGAATTGTGTTCAGTAGTATTATTTTACAGATAGTGACTAGTATTGTGTTCAGTAGTAGTATTTTACAAATAGGAACTAGTATTGTGTTCAATAGTATTATTTTACAGATAGTGGCTAGTATTGTGTTCAGTAGTAGTATTTTACAGATAGTGACTAGAATTGTGTTCAGTAGTATTATTTTACAGATAGTGGCTAGTATTGTGTTCAGTAGTAGTATTTTACAGATAGTGACTACAAATAATTAACAAATAATAGATAGTTTTACAAATAATTGCTTTCAGTAGAATTGTTGTATAGACAATTGCCTTCAGTAGAATTATTTTATAGACAATTGTAGTCAGTAGAATTGTTTTACTGACAATTGACTTCAATAAAATTGTTTAACAGACTATTGTCTCAATAAAAAATAGCCTTCAGGCTTATAATCATACTAATACATATTTTCAAGTAAAAATAAAAATTTACCTGAAATTAAGAGGCTAAATAGAATTGTTGGGAAAAAGACCTACTCAGCTTTTTATAGCAGATTAACATTTAATTATTCTCAATAGAAAATTCCATTAAGAAATTTTGTATCTTATTGTAATTCAGTTAAGAAATAATAAATCCACCTGTCTTTTGCATGTAAAACTATGTTTACAAGTAAGCCAATTATAAGAAACAAACATGTTTTTCTTTATTTCTGGAACGTAAGGAATCCATGAAAATAATGATACGAGTTGTTCTAAGTATGCCCTGTGGAAAATGGGTTTAAACTCTGTTTTTTTAAACTGGTTTTTTTTTTTTTAAGAAACTGCTTGTTCTCGTTTTGTAAGACCAATAAAAATACTTGTAATTAATGTTGTGACTTTTCTAAAAATAAGATGAAGAATTCGTTGTTTATTTTATTTTAAATTAAAGTCAATAAGGTATTAGATTCTTTACAATGGATTGTTTATCAATTTCATTCATTTACTTTCTGACTTTGCTCGTCCCGAGTGAATTTAAAAGGTCATATAGTCTGAAATTCTTTTAAACGATATACAGATATTGGTGAAAAATTTAAATGTTACAAGATCTAGTTTAAAAAATAACATGCAGTTAAATATTAGAAAGAAATATTTTATTCTGTGTATTCTAATTTATGACAAATTTATTCTACATTTTAATTAATTTATTTGTTTTGTTTAATTTTGCGTGTGTCGACAAATGAAGGAACAGCTACAAACAAAAAGCTATAAAAGCAACGAAACTTTCTAAAGTCATCATTGAATTTTACTTTTCATCCAAATTCGTTCCGTATAAAATTTCAGCAAATTTATTATTTAGGAAAAAGAAAAATATTTGTGAACTTCTTTCCTTGTTCTTTTACTTTGATATAGATACTTTAAACTTTTATCGCTATGCTTGGGTCATTGTTTATGTTGCCATTTACAACCAATACAAAAATTTCGAAGAAATAAAACTAGACTAGTTTAGGACAAATAAAATACAAACTGCCCACTTAAAAATGACACATTATATTCGAATAGTACTTTTAAGGTCAACTTTATACTGTAAATAGTGAAATTCACATAAAACATGCCACAGAATGAGGGGATGAACTTTATGGCGTATAGTTTTCATTTATTTAACGCTCAATTTTGAACATAAATATTTTTAGGTTCTGTTATAGTCTACAAAATATGTGAATGAAAAGACTTAAAAATATATCAAAATGTGAGAAAGCACGGCCAAATGACATATCCGAAACACTTTGATAATTTTATTCAATCCATTTTATACATTAATTAACCCTACTATATAAAGTTATAAATAATTTTACTTTGTGAAATACAAGAATTATCAAATTTCCAAAATAAAAATACTAGTTACAATAAAAAAGTTTTGCCTGATTCGCAGCTAAGATGCAAAAATTCGCGATTCATTTTCCAGATGCGATTCATTTTTGTATTCGGTGGTTGTATCTGTTGTAGTCGCTACTTTCAGAAATGAGAAAACTCGATGGCGATTATAACAATGTGTTTAAAAACGTATTCTTGGACCAGTAGTATTTTATGCTGTGTCCAATCGCCAGAGCTCTGCTGTAAGAGACAACATCCCATGAGTAATCTACTCATGGATGGTGGGAAAGAGGCAGCTTCTGTTGTGATGGAGAACCCGTTAGTAGAAGTCTGACTTGGCTACAAGACGCTCTGATAGTCATATGAGACCGGGATCTTCGGCTTAAAGTCGATTCCGAAACACTACAATTATCCATGGCACCGCCGAGACTCGAGCCCGAAACCTGTGGCACCATGCGCCAAAGCGTTAGACACTCGGCCATTCATGCTCAGTAGTAACATACGCATCTAAATGCAGGATGGCTCATTTTCTTATCCGGTGGTTGTATATGTTTCAGTCGCAACTTTCAAAATGAGAAAACTCGATTACGATTACGCCAATGTATGTGAATACATATTCGTGGACAAGTGGAACGTACGCCACTAGGATGCAGGAGGGCTCATTTTTTTAATTCGGTGGTTGTATTGTATATGCTACTTTCATAAATGAGGAAACTCGATGGCGAATATAATAATGTGTGTGAAACGTCTCGCATCGATATTCACAATGCCTGATGTGGATTTTGCAAGTTTTCTCAAATACGAGTAGCACGTGTAGGGACAGTTACCCCTTTACTTTACTGTACCCCATTTCACGCGTTTACCCAGAGCTATGCAGCCCTTACAAGTTAAAATTTGAGGGTGGAAAAAGTTTCGGCAAGTTATATTTATTTAAGGGAGTTCAATACGGAGAAGAATTTTGTGTACAGAAATTTTTCCACGTGGTTTTCTTGGATTTCAAAATTTGTTGTTTGTAAATTGCTCTGTTCTTAGAATAAATAATCTGATTTTTGATTCTTGATTCTGCCCTCACCTTTACTTTTTTTTGTCGTCTTCTGATATCTTTTTTTTTTATCTTTTCTCTCTTTCTGCTAGTTTATTATTCCACCAAGTTATTTTAAGAGGGACAAATGCATTTTTAATGCGATAAGAACACCGGCAGGAGCTCAAGTTTTCCTTTGTAGAATTTTGGTCGCTAGTTGTAGTTCTTACTTGTTACTTGAATGCAAACTTCTTTTTTAGTATTTCAAGAACTTTGGAGTGGAGTGTTTAACAAATTTGTACTGTCCACCATTGACTATTTAAAAATGTAGGTCAGTAAGAATTTTTCCTTCCGAAATATTGTTGATTCTAACAAATTTACCATCACTCTTAATATGCTCTTCAAGCATATCCCATTCACATTTTTTGGCAAATTCTGTATCCGAAATAGTTGTGACATAAGCCCATCCAGTTTTTACTATTTCCATCCAGCTTTACCAGACAGCCTTAAAAACCCTTTTCTATGCTAAGTAAGTCGATTACTTGTTGCCCTCTGTTATCTTCATTTTGATTGCCCCATCTTAAAGGGTGGCCGTTTAAATAAGCTCCTATTAAAAATGTTTCACCATTCAGTGCTATAATAATTGATAATATTTTTTGCAGTTTCTTCAACATTGATTGCAAGAAATGAATAAGCAAAAAATTGCAGAAAAAGATTGCTTATTGTGGGGAAATTTAATTGAAAATTGGTTATTACCATTATATAAAATTTGTGAAGTATTATAACTTGGTATTTGTAATTGTAACTTGGTTTCAGTGCCGTAATAGCTGAGGTTATTTTTTTGCAGTTTTTTCAAAGGTAGATTTCAGGAAATGAATAAGCAGAAATTGCAGAAAAAGTTTGTTTATTGTGCTGAAATTTAATTGAAAACTGTCTCATTACCATACCATAATATATATCGAGAATAATAACTTGCTACGACAATAATTCCTGCTTTGTTATTTTTTGGGGATCTAATCATTTCATGATGAAATGAAACTCAATTTTATTGTTTTTGATATATCATGCTTGAAGTAAAAATATATTTGGAAAGAGAGAATGTGCTGCTGGTGCTAATAGAGAAGTGGCAATTTTAACTTTTCTTAAATTTTCCTGCATCATTGAATATTTTGGTAAGTGGATTTTATAGTCAGCCATTGAAATGAGTTGTCAATAAAAAACCTTTTGGTCTTAATGTCTAGACAAATTGCTCATATCTACTTCGTGATGCTATTAATTCTCTCACAAAAACATGACTTCGATAGCTATTTGAATATGGCTTATGTTTAAATTCAACTCTTTTCATATTGACATTGGTGATTGTATTATTCTAATGCAATTTTCGCAATGTTGATAAAGCTAATTATGGCACTCCGAACTTATTTATTCACCTGTGCAGATGAAACAGATGAGTTTGCTGCTTCAGCTAGATTTATGCTGATTGTAACTCAAACATTTAAAGCATCTATAAATAATTGCCTAATATTAATGATTTCCAAATCATTTAAACCATCTATTACTGATTACAAAATCCAAGCGATTACTCTGTAAAGTCTGCATTCTATTTTTAGGAAGTTTTGCTTTATTATGTGCATTCCCACATTAGGATCTACGTCAATTACTAAATGTTTTCCATGGTCAAATTTCTTTAAAGGAAATCGAGTTTGAAATTCATTCCATTTCTCTTTAGGCACAATATTTTACAGATTTTTTTTTCTGAAATGATGTTTAAAATTTCTTTATCAGGGATATCGATATTATACATTTGTTGTTTTTTTTTCCTTGGGAAAACGCTGGGAGTTTTTTAGAATTATTGAGGTTAGCTGACTGTGGTAAATTCTTGTCATTTGGTGAAATATAGAGACCAATTACTCGATTCTTATTCCCATTTTTAAAATTTTTAATACCTATTGTCTGTAACCTGGGATTTTTATCAGCTACGAGAATCTCTTTAATATCAACAGACGTCTGGTTCTCAGAGCAATGGACCAGGCAACTATCTGTGGATTCAGCATTATTCAATGCTGGTAATGCTAAAAACTTGGGCACATTTTTTGAGGGGCGAATAACTTTTCTCGTTAGCCATATAGAATTGGGGCGAAATGTAAATTTAAGATGTCCCTCATTATTTATTTATAAAAGCTTTAAGCACGTTTAAGGCATTTTTAACATTCTCCCTTATTCGAATACTCATGCTACACTTAGTAAAAGCAGTTACTTCTATTTTTTAAGGCATACAGAGAAGAGTTATCCCTAAAAGTTCTTCTTCTGGAACTAATATCATTCCCCTGATCGCCCATCGATGGGTTAATGCATAATGCACTCATATAAAATGTTAATGCATAAAACACTCATATGTGGTCGTGGCATGCATAAGTGGAATACAAGGTACACCGAGGCTCAACAAAAATAACAATAATAATAATAATAACTAATAAAAAATTGAATAACAAATAACCAAATTCTGAAATTTCTTGGTAAATGCTCATCGGTTTTCCGAACTAAGGTCGCTTGGTTCGAAACACGACAAGCAATGGCGAATGGAAGACTTTCGTGTTTCATGCCTTCCCCCACACACTAAATCTGTAGGTTGCAATGTTCTTCCGTTATTCTAGGAGATAAGAAGAGGAAGTAGCGAAGTACCTAATGACGGTCTTGAGGGTGTGAATTCAAATTTGTGATGGCAAAATATGATATCATGCACCACTCCCATGGTGTAACCGATGGAAAGCTGTATCTGCTACAAATCTGTCATTATGATAGTGAATAGCTTGGATCAATAGTGACCAACATCCAACAATAAAAACTGCTTCTAACACTATCGTTTTTCTTAGAAATTCATTTTCATATTATTTAAAAATATTAATTATTTACTCTTCATAA
This sequence comes from Caerostris extrusa, assembly GCA_021605095.1. Lineage (NCBI taxonomy): Eukaryota > Metazoa > Arthropoda > Arachnida > Araneae > Araneidae > Caerostris > Caerostris extrusa. Next base: position 36,435 of record BPLR01015367.1, on the reverse strand, counting down.
ACATAAGGTATGTATTTTGAAGATACACTATTTATTTACCAATTGTATATGTTTTCCAATCTAAAGATCTTCTAATAGAGTTATTAATTTCGTATATTTTCTGATGTCTATAGACGAAAATATTTAGGAAGCTTCAAATTGGAGAAGTTGTTTTTATTTTGAATTGAAAGTCTATTTTTTCTTAATTTTTTTATTAATAGAATAATAATCCCCCATCCTATTTTATTAATAGGATGGGGGTGAATATAAGTTTTCATTATTCTTTTAAAATAACATCATTGCATTTCATCTGTATGAGTACTTTTCTTTCAGAACAAAAATAAAATGCTTCAAAATCTAAAAGCTCTTAAGTTAAAAAAAAAACAGTTTGTGAGAATCAAAAATATTTTCTTAGATAACTATATTTTTCAATGCTTTTTCTTTGTCTATCAACTACTTAAAAAGTTATTTAATAGAAAAAAAGTGTTAAATATTGTGTTTTTTCTTCTGTAAAATTTTCATTTTCTAAGAAGATTGTTTGATGGCATTTCCAATTTAATGTTTTAAATCGATATTGAATTATGCAAAATACATGCATCCACCTTTTACAATGTTTCATGTCACCTATCAATTTAAAGATTTCCTGTCGGATGCTATGTTTACCTATCGTATTAAGAACATAAACTTAATTGATACCGAGCATGGCAAACCATTAAGATAATGAGATCAGTGCATATGCGCTACATTAATGAAGTTTAATAAAAACAAAAACTTGTAATTAATTTATTCCTGCAACTCATCAAAACGAAAAAGAACTTTTGGACTAAAGAAAACAGAACAGAATGCACTCACCTTATTTCTATTACTCATGAACAAATTATATTTTTATTTTTGTTCTTTACTCTGATAGATTAGTCCAACGTTATTTTTCTTTTACATTAATTTTTTTCTATCCCTTTTCGGCAAATTTCTCCGCCATCAGAAAGAAAACGGCGTGCTTTAAGAGTAATGAAGAGCTTGAGGCTAACATTAAAACCATCCTCTCAAGGAACTAAGATGGTGTTTGAGGGTTCCTTGTTATCTTACAAGATAACTCTTGGGATTTTCTGTATATTAATTTATTAAAGACCTCATTCTTTCAATCTATTGTTCAGTAGAAGTAGATAAATGTCTCTTGCCGTGAGTAATACTAATTACATTATGGTTATTATATATAATGACTTTTCAATTATTACATTAAAACAGTGTTCTTATTTTAATGCCATGCATAAGACCCTCAATACTCAGAAATAACTATAATAATATTGTGATAAATAAAAAAAAAACAATAACAAATTACAAAATTCTGGAACTACTTGGTGATAGCTCATTGTGTTTCCAAACTAATACCGCTTGATTCCAAACACGACAAACGATGAAGAATGGAAACCTTTCGTGTCTATCTTCCACGCTAAATCTGTAAGTCGTATTGTTCTTCTGTTATTCTAAAAGAGAAGAGGGAGAGGTTGCGAAGCCCCTAATGCCAATCTTGAGGGTGTGAATTCAAATTTGTGAGGGCAAAAATATGTAATCATGCCTATTCCCAGGGTGCATCCTGGGTAACGCTTAATCTGCTACAAATCTGACATTGTAATAGTAAATAACTTTGGCTAATAGTAAATAACCGGCATCCAACAATAACAACTACTCGTTATAAGTGTAACGATATCATTTCTCTGAGAAAATCAATCTAAGTTATAATTTTCATATTAATTAAAAATACTAATTATTTCCTCTTCATAAACACATGGTAATATAATAATAATATAAAAAATAAATCCACTAACACATAAAAAAATTCTGGAGCTTCTGGGTGGTACAGCATTAGGTTTCCTGGACTAAGATCGTCTGGTTCGAAACACAACAAGTGATAACGAAGGGAAAACTTTCGTGTGTGTTCCCCACGCTAAATCTGTACGTCGTAATGTTCTTCCGTTATGCTCGAAGAGGAAAGGATGAGGTCTCGAAAACCCCTAATATCGGTCTTCAGGGTGAGCATTGAAATTTGTGGTGGCAAAATATGTCATTCCCACTCTGATGGATTAGTGAAGTTTAATAAAAACAAAAACTTGTAATTAATTTATTCCTGTAACTCATCAAAATGAAAAAGAACTTTTTTTTTCTTAGAAGAAAACTTATCTGCTCATCTTATCTCTTGTCGTGAGTAATACACGACGGTTATTATATATAATGACTTCTCAATTACTACGTTGAAACAGTGTTCTCACTTTAATGCTGACTATTACAATTACAAAAAGTTTCAAATTTAGGAAACTTTATCTTTTCAATATGTTTACTACTATTTTTCTGACTAATTAACTCCCTGGCACTATAGTTCATGTTGTACCATGGCCCTCTACCTACTGGCAGATTGCAAAACATGAGATGTTTTCTTTTTCAATTCCTTCTATTAGCTCACACTCTCCCTATATATATATATCTTGTTCAAATTAACAATCATTCATAAAATACTTTTTATTCATCCACTAAAGTTTAAATACACTTTTTTTTGAACTTGTAGTGGATGACACTTGATGTTAATACAGTTTTTTTCAAATATTAATTCATTAATTAAATTTAAATCATTCATTTTAGATTTAAGTTGCATGTATCTACCAATAGATGGCGCCAGATAAACTTAAAAAAATGAATGAAAATTATTTATAAAGGACTGTCTGCAATATAGTGAAAAAAAGTAGGAATTGACTTGATTTGTATATTACTTGTTATGGGGTAGGTTTGTCAGCGCTTTGCTCTGCAGTCATATTAGATCGGGGCCTACAGTTTTAAGTGGATTCCAAACCACTGCAAAAATCCATTGCACAACATGAAATTAATTATCGTTTTTCATGAAATTAGAAATTGTCAATGAAATTAGCGATTGTCATAAATTATGCGAAACCATGAAATTAGCGATGTGTCTGTTCGACCTTCACAGGTCGAAATAATTACAGATGGAATATGGACTACGTCATGAGTTGTTTCATCACCATAGATGATAGACCATGGGCTGAGGAAATGTCGATGCCAATGAGAAATAAAGAAGCTGACAACCCTCCCACCTAGGGATTGCAATACCGGTATACCGAATACCGGTATTTTTGAGTCATTTGTACAATTTTTGTAATACCGGTATTCACTGGTTTAAATACCGGTTTTTTTCGGTATTTACTAGAAATTTAGAATTCTTATCTGTGAAAGAATTCTTATGTGTGAAATTCTTATTCTTATCTGTGAATTCTTATTCAGAATTCTTATCTGTGAAAACAAGGTTGTAGTTGTGAAGAAAGTGTGTAATATTTCGATATTTTTAAATTGGGGAGTTTGTTATTCGCATTGTATTTGTATATCATACTTTAGAATTCAAAATATTTTTCAGATTTATTATATATATACTCATAAATAATACCTCATAATAATGAATGAGAATAACTTTAAAGAACATAAAAAATCAGTTGATAATACTTCGGTTAGGTTTCATTATTTATATGATGAAAAGAATAGGGTGGCACAATTTAAAAAAAATGTTCAAGAGTTATTAAAGTTAATGAAGTACAAGCGGACTCCGTACACATTTAAAAACCAAACATGACACAAATTTGTTAAAGAGGAAAGAATCTAATTGCGATGAACATACAAACTTAAGCTCAGTTCTAAGCCCAAGCCATCAGGAATTTTAGATAATTTTGAAAAAAAAAAAAAGATAATTTGGATGAAATTATAAGTAAAATGACAGCAAAAATGACATTTCTACTGCCGGTATTAAGATAAAAAAAAATACCGAATACCGGTATTGAATTTTTGGTCCGATATTGCAATCCCTACTCCCACCTTCTTGATGGATTTTCTTAAAGGAGGTTTTAGGAGAAAAGAAGCGTATTCTGCGACGAGTCGAGAGTTTTTTTTTTCCCTTTTTCCGAAAGGGACTGACGAGGGCGGAGTTTCCGTTTGATTCGAAAGTGAACCCCCTGTGGTTTTTGACGCCATGTGATATTAAGATCTGCCGCAGACCAGTGCATTAGATTCATCGTAGATTCGAGAACTATGAAGATCTCCGTCCTTGGAATGAACTGCACTTGCGAAACAAATTTAATTCGTTATTTTTTTAAATAATAATTTGTAATAAATAGAGTACTGTATATATATATATATATATATATATATATATATATATATATATATATATATATAATTCTTGTAAATAAAAATTAAAATGTTCCCATGAACCTGAAATTGGTCCTCTTTCTGAAGCCGTTATATAGACCGAGACGTTACAGCGTAAATATTTTTCAACCAAACTTATTCTTGTTTAATACTGATAAATGTCTCAGTTTAACTAATAACTCGAAAGTATCCGTTTATTAATTATATGAAGCATTTCTTATAATTCAAAAAAAGCATTTAGTTAAGTGGCAATTTTACATCATATAATCATTTAATCATTCTCAATATTTATTCTTTAAATTTTATTGCTGTATTTCACATGTTATATTTCCTAAATTATTTAGAAGAAATTAATGTACGGTAAAAATTCATTATAAATGGAAATTAAGTAAGCCATAAATAGCCAAGTTACGATATATTGTATCACTGTACAAAATTCTATCACAATTATGTATAGGCTTTTTTTAGGGTTCAGTTTAGATTTATTTCAATTCCCTATTAACGATCTCTGTTTAAAAATGGATTAATGCAAAAAATAAAGTGAAATAAGCACTAACTGCATAACATTAAAATGTAATTCTTTAATTTTTTCAATTATTTCATGAATATTGATTCATATTAATTTCTGAAACCATATAAACCAAATATTTTCAAATAAAATAGGATTTCTTTGTTATCATTTCTAAAAATCTCACATACTTAATTTATTAGACTCCCCAATCTTTCTTTTCCAACTTATGCTAATAAATAAATTTTTGATGTAAAATCCTTATTCATATCTAACTTATCTGATTCAACCCTTGGCATCCTTAAAATTTTCCTGTTAATTCTCTGAAATTTTCTAATTTTAAAAATATCTTGCTTAATATGTCTGGAACTGACGTCATTATTTAGAATTACAGATGTTTCTGATAAGCACTTTCGAAAGAAACAGAAATTTAAAGCTTGATGTAGAAGACTTGAAAATAAGCTGATTATCTGTTTTATACACGCAAATTCTTCTTTGATCCTTCATGTTTTAACATGAATGATATTTTTGCTATCTAATCCTAAAGATCATTTTTTTTACCAAGTCAAATATCACGTCGTTGTTAGTGATGCCTCTAAATTTGGAATTAACTTTGTCAATGAATCCTACAAAACAGAAAAGTCAAAAACAATCTGAAAAAAAAAAAATAAGAAGAGCATATAGCCGATATACAGGTTACATATAAAATTTAAAATTTAATTCTTACGTTAAATTAGAATTACATTAGAATTCAATGTAAGAACAAAACGCATAACAGCATTCATAAAAAAAATCAAAAACTATAGAACTCCAAACGATTTTGTTTCTCCTGAAAACTCACTTTGAAATAAAAATTGGCTTAAATTATTTCATTTTTAAAAATAAAATTGTCTTATAAATATATATATATACAAAAAATGTCTTCTGGGTTACAAAAGAAATTAAAAATTAAAATAAAATTGATTAAAATTCAAAAGTAAGTTCACTCCAAGGTCCGTGATTTTCAGAGTTCTCGAGTCTACATCGAATCTAATTGCCTGGTTTGCGGCAGATCTTAATTATCACAAGGCGTGATACACGAAACTACAAGGTGTCCATTTTGAAAACAGGTAGAATCTCCGGCCTATTCAGTCACTTCAGAGAAAACGAAATGCAACACTTCTGATCGACTAGTCTCAGAATTCTCTCCTCTTCACATTAAAAAAAATTCCTTTTAACACAATCCGTCAAGAAGTGGGTCAGCTTCCCTCACTTCTCATTGTAGTAGGTCTGTCACCAATCCCGATGGAACAACTCATGATATAGTTCATATTCAATATGTAGTTGTTTCGACCTGTAAAAGGTCGCGCAGACATTCGCTAATTTCATGAGGTCTCATTATCCATGACACTGAATATCTGCTATCAGATTTGAATGACAGGTTCTTCTTATTAGTACAAAACACTAATTCCATGTAATATAACTACCCACAATAAGCTTGTCTGGTGTCAAATCTGAGTGATGGGTTATTATAGACTTGTCAAATAACATGCATTCCTCTCTCCTGGGTATAAAATGCCTCTTCCCGTGAGAAAAAATGCTACAACACCTTTAAAAAGAAAGCATTTTTTAGTATCTCCTTTATCCTAACTGTTGCATTGTTAAAGCATTACATTTAACTCATCAACATAATACTTATAAGGGCAATTTTCTCTAGAATATTCTATCTTTCACAAAAGATTTCTCAAATATATATTACCCATTTGTGTCAAAATTATTTTAAACTTATTTAAATTCTGAAAAAAAAATCGACGAAACAAACTGTCAATAAGCTTTTAAGCCTGTGAGCTTTCTTTTTAAGTTAAAATAACTTTTTTTTTTTTTACCTAATTTCAGACAAGCAAGTCTGCAGAATAAATATATGTATACATCTTTTTTCTTTTCTTTTTCTTCTTTTTATCATTATATCCCTGTATACTCATCTTAAAAAATGGGACATTTTCTTAATTCATTTTTATTTTTCTCAACAGCTAAGACATTAGTGGAAAAAAAAAAGCAAATAAATCGTTTTCTTTTTTTGAAAAAAAAGACTTTTTTTTTATGTATTTTTTTTGGTGTCATATTGGTAGGTTTATTTTCCTTTTACGTGCACCACATTCTTAACATTTACGTTCGTTTGTTTAGTCGAAAACGTGTTTCTCTCTCTCACTTCCTTTATACAGTCGCAGTTACAGTTAAAATCTCAGGAGATAGGTAACTGTAAATTATTAAACTCCACACGTTCAAATATTTTTCTGTGCCTTCAGGGTTTGAGTATAGTTTTCTAGATTCACGAAATATCCATTTCATGTCTCGACTGTTGTAGGTATTTTTGAAATACATTTACTACTGTGACCAAAAGTATATTATTTTTCAAAACTCAATTATTTTTTTATTTCCAAAAATTCTTTTTGGTACATTTCTTCATTCTTTTTTTCCAAACTGATTTCATCGCCTTCAAACCCAAACGAAGCCAGAATTAGAGAATAGCCAGAAGTCGCACGGTGTGAATACAGGGGCTGTGGAACGATATAGGTTTCATTTTTGGCGAAAACGTCACGAAGAATCAATGCAGTGTGATCTGGAGCATTCAGTGTTTTCGGTACCAATCGAGATTTTAAGCGTTTGAAGCCTAAAGTGGAATTGACCGACCTTTTGAAATTCCAACATCATCAGCAAGTTTGTAGTTTGCAGCACTAAATCTTTAATTTTTGGACGTGAGCTTCGTCAGTTGAGGTTGATGGTCGACCAGATGGCTCTTAGTCTTCAACGCGTTCTCTGCCCTCTTTGAACTGTTTATACCACTTCTAAACATTTCTTTGCGATATAGGAATGATCACCGAATGTCTTCTGCAACATTCTATACATTTCCGCAAACAAAATTTAATGCAGGTTATTTGCTCAATTCATTCAGACATTTCAAAAATACCGGTATCAGTTTTAATGTCCACAAAGCCAAGCGTAACTCAAACACTAATGAATATTTTAAAGTCAAATTTCACACAGATGTCAAGGACAGTACCAGCAACCTACAAAAGAAAAAAATTGAAATTCCACAAGCCCTGGGAATTTTAAATTTAAAATTGGCCTTACTTTTTGGACATATTATTTACTAAATACTACAAAGTCATTTCGAAGTCTGAAAGTTACTTTAGAAGATAAAAACAAACACATAAAATCTATGCATAAATAAAAATATTCTTTGTCGTCGTCTATTGTTTTTCGAAAAATCTATTACTTTCTCTGCATTCGAACCTTATCTGTTCTATTAGATAAGAAACGAGGTTTTTATTTGATTTTTGCTAACCAAACGATAAATTATCTGGCAAACTAGTAGGTTTTACTATATTTTAACGCTTTTATCAGTGAACAAAATGCTTTTATTTTTAAACAAACAGCATTTTAGACAATCATCATTGTATCAGCACATATTTTTTTAACATGATCTCAAAGTAACATCTCATTGTTATCTAAAAGCAAAAGTTGCCTTGCAATGAACTTTTTCATTTCAAATTTTTTTTACCTTTTTGTTACTTTCTCTTCTTTCCTTTCAAAATAATTTTTTATAAAGCCAATTTAAAGCAAAAAAAATAATAAATAATCTCCCAAAAAAATGTAATGTTTTAAATTCTTAATAAAATAAAAAAAAGTAACTAAAGTTATAAATAATATAATTTTTTTAATGCTGGTCGATATCTGACATGTATAACGAATCAAATGATAGAATTTAAAAATAGAAAAGTTAGAAAAATGTCTATTTAAAAATTTATAACCACTAATGTGTTGCACATACATTAAACAAATTGTTTCAATATAAATAATTTTTTTTTTAATTTAATATAATATATTGTAACTTATAATATCTTAATAATGTCAACTCCAAATTATTTTATTGAATTACTTCCATTATTATTAATTGAACTATTAATAAGTTAATAAGGCGTAAAGAGAGTCTTCATAAAAAAAAATAAATGTAATCATAAATATAAAAAAAATCAAAGATCTTTGAAAAACTGTAATACTTATTATTATTCATCAAAAGTGTTTTTAATAATTATTTATTTTTTTGTGTTATGAGGTTAGAAAATCTATTATGATAGTAGTTAATGATTCCATGTAAATTTTAAAGTAATACTGTAGTATACAAGTTGGCAACTAGATTATAAACTGGTGTGGTTGGGTTGAGATACAGATTGGAGAACTCACTGCTTTATTGACAAAAAATTAGACTACTTTCAAGCTGAATTGTAATTAATTTTTGAGGTCACAAATTGTAAATAAATTTAAACTATTCTTACTAAAAACTATTAATTAATTACCAAACCATTTATTGAAAGATTTCTCAATAATAGTATTATATATTTTATTTCGTATTCTGATAATATTTTTATTTCGTGTGATGACATTGATTTGTAATTATTTTTATATTAAACTGCATATATCCTAAAGAACGCAACTGAAAAATTCATCCAAGATTATCATCATCTTTATGAGATGGGTTTAATATATTTATGAAAAATGTAAATAACAGATATATCTTAAATGTATGTAATAACTATTAATGCTCAATAGATACTTATGTGGACATTTTAGTGATTACATATTTTTGTACAACTCTATCATTTTTTTTATCTGTTGTCAATAAAAAAGGAATAAAAGGAAAGAAAATAGTATTTAATTTTTGTTTTATCACTTTTTATTTATTTTATATCAACAATTGAAGAAGCACGACAAAAATTAAAAAAAGCATTAAATATATAAATGTACTAATTCCAAAATTTATAGTTGTTAGCAGTGTATAGTTAATTATTAAATAAAAAGTCTTCTTGCATTCAAGAAATATCAGTTCTTCACATTTGTTTAAAATGTAACAAGTTTGTTTTATACAGTTTTTGACAAGTTGTTTGGAAGATTTCTGAATTCCATCGTTTAGAATAGTAATTTATAAAATATTGTATTTTGGAAACAATGTTATTATGTAGAATAAAATATAATCCGTTCTGAATTCTTAGAGTTCTTCTTTTGTTTAGAGTTATTGTAACTACCAGTTCAACTACTAATTTCAATTTGTTATCTATTCTTTTAAATTTATCAGTTATTTGATTTTTTGTTAAGTTTCTGTCTTTTATTTGTTTGTTACTTCTGGAATCTGCATATGTTTCTTTGGGAGATTACCGTCAATTTAAAAAAGAACTACATTATGTACTCAATGGGTTATGTCATTATGAACTACATCATGTACTCAATGGGTAACCTTTGAATTTACTGCTGCGCATATACAAATCCAGTGTAAAAAGACTTCTAAACAAAATGCCTGACATTTAAAAATAGCACCAGCTTCTCCAAAAATACAGTGTTATATTTTTTAAATTATTTTGAACTAATTTGCGCATATTAATATCTAATTTATTTTCCATGCAAGTTAACACATTGTAGCCTTAAAAAATATGCCAACTTTCATCGTCACTTGAATTAACGAGCTTGTGAATCAATACTTAATTGTAGCTCGTTATAGTGAAGCGCTAAGTATGCTGCTTAAATAAAACGAAGCAAATAAAGAGAGGAGGTAGAAATGACGGTCATTAAAAAAAGGGAGTGTTCTTAACTAACAATGCAATTAACGCAACTGGTTAGACAAAAATGTCAAGCCAAATCATCTCTTAATAGCGGCAATTAACGAGCAACAGACCTCCTCGGGGACACAGACAGGCTGTTGTCTAAGATGAGACAAAACACCCGGCTTTCTTCTCGTGAGCTAAAGTGCTTACTTAATTAGTCTGAGATTTATTTTCTTTCTGCTGTAACCATCTTTTCTCCACTTCTGGGGGATAAGAGCATAAAAGAAAGCAGGTTTGTAAAGAATTTTAAATAGACGTCGCTCGTGTGCGAAAAAATGGCAACAAAAGAGGATGATTTTTATTCTTTTCATTGCATGGCTAATTAAAAATATGAAATGCAGTACAGTTTTTAAAATAACGCTTTTCATGTCTCAACTCTTTTTTGTTAATTATTTGAAGCTTTATCTTCAACAACCAATATCATAAAATTGCGACGTAAAGACGTAATACCATCAATATAAACATTTATAGTTTTTAAGCTATTCTTCTAATTCTTAAGTAAGTAATTTTAGTGATTCTTCTAATTCTTAAATAAGTAATTCTTTAAGCATTTCTAGCAATTTATATGATTTTCTTTTTTGTTTTTTAACTTTTGTGAAAAATTGCTTTCGCTTTGCTGTTTTACATGAGATATTTTGCATTGTACATATTTCCAACAATTCCCATTAAAATGTCCATGTATGTTGGAATGTTTTTTTGTTTGTTTGTTTGAAGATGGTAAAAACTTTCAAATTAATCTCCAAAGGATTTTTTTCAAAATTCTGTTGCCACTAGTTAGCTGCAGTGTCTATATATATATATGTATATAGCAAATATACTGTATTTACTTGCTTAAAATAAATAAATAATTTAACTTCTCTTCATATACACAATGAGTAACCTTTGAATTTCCCAGGGTATTTGCAGTTCCAGTGTAAAAAGACCTCCTATCAAAATGCCTGGCATTTAAAAATAGCACCAGCTTCTCAAAAATACAGTGTTATACTTTTAAAATTATTTTTAATTAATTTACGCATATTAATATCTAAATTATTTTCCGCGCAAGTTTACACTTTGTAGCCGTAAAAAAAATTATAGCAATTTTTATCGTCACTTGAATTAACGAGCTTGTGAATCAATACTTAATTGCAGCTCATTATAGTAAAACTCTAAGTATACTACTTGAATAAAACGAAGTAGATAATAAAGAGAGGAGGTAGAAATGACAGTCATTAAAAAAAAGGGTGTGTTCTTAACTAACAATGCAATTAACACCCCTGGTAAGGCAAAAATGTCAAAAAATCATCTCTTAATAGCGACAATTAACGAGCAAAAGACCTCCTCGGGGACACAGACAGCCTGTGTTCTAAGGATGAGACAAATCACCCGGCTTTCTTCTCGTGAGCTAAAGTGCTTACTTAATTAGTCTGAGATTTATTTTTCCTTCCACTGTAACCGTCTTCTCTCAGCTTCTGGGGGGGATAAGAACATAAAAAGAGCATTTTTAAAAGAATTTTAAATATACGTCGTATGTGTGCGAAGAAATGGAATGGTAACAAAAGAATGGAGGATTTTTATTCTTTTCATTGCATGGCTAATTAAAAATATGAAATGTTGTACAGTTTTAAAAATAACTCCTTGTCAAGTTTTAACTATTTTTTTAATTACTTGAAGATTTATCTTCAATAACCTTTCACATAAAATTCTGAAGTAAAGAATTAACACCACAAATATAAATGTTTATAATTCTTAAGTTATTCTTCTATTTCTGAAATAACGCTTTTAATTTTTAAGTAATTCTTCTAATACTTATGTAAGTAATTTTTTAATAATTCTTCTAATTTTTAAATAAGCTATTTTTCTTTATTCTTTACGCGTTCTAGCAATTTGTTTGAATTTCTTTTTTTAACTGTTGTGAAAATTGTTTTCGCTTTGCTGTTTTCAACGCGTAAGTTGCATTTGTTTCAATTTTTTTTTTTAATAAAGACCTAGTAATTAACATTTTTAGTTTTTGTAAAAATTCACAGCCCAAATCATTTACACAATAATCAACGAGTAAAAAAATCCCTAAACAAAAACGACATTCACTATTCTTTATACATATCAGGCACATATCAAATGCTACATTTCATTAATATAAAAATGATCCGGTGATATGTGAATTTCATTTCGACTTCTCATTTCATAGAAGTACAAAAGTAAATATTTAATTCTTCAAAAATTCGAGTTGACAAAAAAAACAGTTTCATTGACTTTGGGATTTCTTAACTGACTTGAATCAAAATCCAACAAGTAAAATAGAATCAACAATTCCAGGAGATAGGTGTGTATGTCGAGAAACGTTCTTTGGGCTCGAAAAAGTGGTAAAAGATGGTGAAAACTTCAAATTCCTCTCTAAAGGGCTACCTGATTAATCATTGGCTAGCGCTCTGGCCGTTGGTACCACAAGCTTCGGTTTCGTATACTGGAGATGTATGGATGTTTGTTAGTGGTTCGGAAATCCACGTTAAACTGTAGTTCAACCTGTCTCATTAGCCCAAAGCGTACATAAAATGACCGTAGAGTGACAAACAAAACAAAATCTCACCAAAGGATATTTGTTCAGAATTCTGTTCGTGCTAGGTAGATGCAGTGTATGTATACATATATATATATATATATAGTAAATATTCTGTATTTACCTGAATAAAATAAGTAAATAATTTAACTTCTGGTCATGGACACAAAGGGTAACCTTGAATTTGCTGGGTATCTGCAACCCCAGTGTAAGAAAGACCTCTTATCAAAATGCCTGACATTTAAAAATAGCACCAGCTCCTCCAAAAATACAGTGTTATACTTTTTAAAAATACTTTTAACTAATTTCTGCATATTAATTTCTAATTTATTTTCACGCTAGTTGACACTTTGCAGCCTTAAAAAAAAGTATGGCAACTTTTATCGTCACTTGAATTAACGAGCTTGTGAGTCAATACTTAATTGTAGCTCATTATAGTGAAGCACTAAGTATGCTACTTAAATAAAAACGAAGGAAAAATAATAAAGAGAGGAGATAGAAATGACGGTCATTAAAAAAAAGTGTTCTTAACTAACAATGCAATTAACACCCCTGGATGGCAAAAATGTCAAGCCAAATCATCTCTTAATAGCGACAATTAACGAGCAAAAGACCTCCTCGGGGACACAAACAAGCCGTTGTCTAAGAGGATACAAAAACACACGGCTTTCTTCTCGTCAACTAAAGTACTTACTTAATTAGTCTGAGATTTATTTTTCTTTCTACTGTAACCGTCATCTCTCAGCTTCTGGGGGGATAAGAACATGAAAAGAAAGCAGGTTTGAAAAGAATTTTAAATATACGTCGCCCTTGTGCGAAAAAATTGTAACAAAAGAATGGAGGAATTTTATTCTTTTCATTGCATCCTAATTAAAAATGTGAAATGCTGCACAGCTTTTAAAATAACTCTTTATCTAGTTTCTCCTGTTTTGTTTTTTTAATTATTTGAAGATTTAACTTCAATGATCTGTCTTATAAAGTTGTGCCATAAAAATTAATATCATAAATATAAACGTATATAATTCTTAAGTATATGATTTTTACATTCTTAAATAATTTTATTAATTTTTAAGTTATTCTACTAATTCTTAAGTAAGTAAGTCTTTAATAACTCTCAAGTAATTCTTCTAATCTTTAAATAAGTAATTCTTAAATAAGTTATTCTTCTTGATTCTTTAGGCGTTCTAGTAATTTTTTATGAATTTCTTTTCTTAACTTTTTGTAAAAATTGCTTTATTTTTGCTGTTTTGCATGCGCAAATTAAGTTTTATTCAATTTTTTTTATTATAAAAATGATATAGTATTTAACATGTCTAGTGTTTGTAAAACTGACAAGCCAAATCATTAATACAACAATTAACGATTAAAAATCCTTAAACAAAGGACATAAACAATTCTTTCCACATATCAAATGCTACATTTCATTAACACCACAATGACTGGTGATATGTGAATTGCGTTTTTTCTTCTCATTAGTCCAAAAGTAAATATATCCTTCTTCAAAAATTCAAGTTGAGGAAAAAAAAAAGGTTATTTTACCTTTGGGTTTTTCTTAACTAACTTGTTTCGAAATTCAACAAGTGAAATAGAACCAATAATTCGGAGATGAGCATGTGTATCAGAACATTTTTTGTACTCGAAAAGATGGAAAGATTTTTAAAAATTTGAAATTCCTCTACAAAGGATGTCTGTCCAGAATTTTGTTGTCGCTAATTAGATGCAGTGTAGTAACAAATATACTGTTTTCATCATCATCAATGGTGCAACAGCCTGGCAGGCCAAACCCGTCTGCCTACTGGCAGATTTCGAGACAGGGGATATTTTCTTTTTACGGAGTAAATTTTCAGTCCTACGCCTAACGCTCTATAGTCATATGAGGCCGGGACCTACTGTTCAAAGTGGATTCGAACCACAATGAAAACCCATGGCACCGCCAGGAGTCGAATAATGTGATACTGAGCGCCAGAGCTCCAGTCACTGGACCATCAGGCCACATACTCTATTTACCTGCATAAAATAATTTACATTTTCGTCAAATACATAATGGATAACGTTGAATTTCCTGTGTATCTTCCGCTCCAGTATAAAAGATCTAATATCAAAATGACTGGCATTTAAAAATAGCACTTAGACTTTCCAAAAATACAGTGTCATAATTTTTAAAATTATTCTTAGCCAATTTGCGCATATTAATATCTAGTTTGTTTTCTACGCAAGTTAACACTTTGTAGCCTTAAAAAATTATGGCAACTTTAATCGTCACTTGAATAAACGAGCTTGTGAATCAATACTTAATTGTAGCTCATTATAGTGAAGCGCTAAGTATACTACTTAAATAAAACGAAGCAGATAATAAAGAGAGGAGGTAGAAATGACGGTCATTGAAAAAAGGGGAGTATTCTCAACTAACAATGCAATTAACACCCTCGTTAGGCAAAAATGTCAAGTCTAATCATCTCTTAACAGCGACAATTAATGAGCAAAAGACCTCCTCGGGGACACAGATAGCCTGTTGTCCAGGATGACACAAAACACCCGGCTTTCTTCTCGCGAACTAAAGCGCTTACTTAATTAGTCTGAGATCTATTTTCTTTCTACTGTAACCGTCTTCTCTGAGCTTCAGGGCGGATAAGAGCATAAAAAAAAGCAGCTTCGAAAAATTTTAAATATACGTTGCACGTGTGCGAAAAAATGGTAACAAAAGAGGGAGGATTTTTATTATTTTCATTGCAAGAGTAATTAAAAATATGAAATGCTGTACAGTTTTTTAAAATAACTCTTTGTCAATTTTAAGCTCTTTTTTTTTTTTATTTGAAGATTTAACTTCAATAAACTATCTCATAAAATTGTGATGTAAAAATTAATACCGCAAATATCAACATATATATACATTTCTTAAGTTATTCTTCTAATTTTTAAATAAGTAATTCTTAAAATCAGTTATTCGTCAAAACTGATTTTTCAGGAGGTCTAGCAATTTGAATGAAATTCTTTTTTTTTTAACTTTTTGTGAAAAATTGTTTTCGCTTTGCTGTTTTGAAGAATACGTCAGTTAAATTTTATTCAATTTTTTTTTTTTTTTTTTAAATAATGGCATAGAAACTGTTTCTAGACTTTGTAAACATGTCAAGAAAAATCTTTGCAAAAATTAATGAATGAAAATCCGTAAGCAAACGACATTAAAAATTCTTTTTACATATTATTCACATATCAAATGCTACATTTCATGAACACCACAATGATCTGATGATATATCAATTCCGTTTTGTATTCTCATTTATTCCATAGAAGTCCGAAAGTAAACTGATCCTTCCTCGAAAATTCGAATTGGGAAAAAAACAGTTTCATGGATCTTTGGGTTTTCCTAACTGACTTGGTTCCGAAATCTAACACGTGAAATAGAACCATCAATTCCCGAACAAAGGGCATACGAAAACTTGTAAGTCAGAAAGTTCCTTGTACTCGAAAAGATGGAAATTGCAAATAATCTCCAAAGGATTCCTCTCAAAGAACGTCGGTAAAAATTCCGTTAGCACTAGGTAAATGTAGTGCATTAACAAATATACTGTATTTATCTGCATAAAATAAGTAAATATGTTAACTTATTTTCTTGTACACAGTGGGTAACCTAAATTTGCTGTGTATCTGCAGCCCAATGTAAAAAAAGACGCCCTATCAAAATGCCTGACATTTAAAAATAGCACCATCTTCTCAAAAATACAGTGTTATACTTTTAAAATTATTTTTAGCTAATTTACGCATATTAATATCTAATTTATTTTCCACGCAAGTTAACACATTGTAACCTTAAAAAAAAATTATGGCAACTTTTATCGTCACTTGAATTAACAAGCTTGTGAATCAATACTTAATTGTAGCTCATTACAGTAAGGCGCTAAGTATACTAGTTAAATAAAACGAAGTAGATAATAAAGAGATGGTAGAAATGACGGTCATTAAAAAAAAGGAGTGTTCTTAACTAACAATGCAATTAACACCCCTGGTTAAGGCAAAAATCAAGCCAAATCATCTCTATAGCGACAATTAACGAGCAAAAGACCTCCTCGGGGACACAGACAGGCTGTTGTCTAAGATGAGACAAAACACACGAGCTTTCTTCTCGTGAACTAAAGTGCTTCCTTAATTAGTCTGAGATTTATTTTTCTTTCTACTGTAACCGTCATCTCAACATCTGGGGGGATAAGAACATAAAAGAAAGCAGGTTTGAAATAATTTTAAATATACGTCGCCCGTGTACGAAAAAAAAATGGTAACAAAAGAATGGGGGGATTTTTATTCTTTACATTGCATGGCTAATTAAAAATATGAAATGTCGCACAATTTTTTTTTTTAAAATAACTCTCTATCAAGTTTCAACTCCTTTTTTTTTTAATTATTTGAAGATTTAACTTCAATAATGTCTTATAAAGTTGTGACGTAGAGAATTAATATCATAAACATTATAACGTACTTAAGAATTATATAAACTGTATATAATTCTTAAGATGTTCTTCTAATTCTTAGTTAAGTAATTCTTCGAATTCTTATGTAAGTAACTCTTCTAATTCTGAGTAATACTTTTAATTCTTAAGTAATTCTTATAATTATTGTGTTTTTTAATTCTTTTACTTACTAAGTAAGTAATTTTAAGTAATTCTTTTAATTCTTAAATAAATAATTCTGTCTTAATTCTTTATGCGTTTTTAGCAATTTGAATGAATTTCTTTTTTTAACTTTGGCGTTCGGTACCAATTAGCGGGCTTTCGCTTTGCTGGGTTTTGTACGGAATCCACTTTAAGAGTAAGTTAAGCGCTAGGGGATTTAACCGTATTTTTCCAAAGTTACGATTCGCAAAGGTGCAGCCGATTGACATGCATGTTGGAAAAAAGACATTCTTTCGCTTTGCTGTTTTACATGAGTGGTAAGTAGGATTTTAATTTTTTCCAACGATAAAAGGTGGTATGAAATGGTAAAAAAAAACTTCAAATTCCTCTTCAAAGGATGTTTGTTCAAAATTCTGTGGGAACTAGGTAGATGCAATATGTATATATATATATCAAATATACTGTATTCACCTGCATAAAATAAGTAAATAATTTAACTTCTTTTCTTTTACTTAATGGGTGTCGTTGAATTTCCTGTGTATTTGCAGTTCCAGTATAAAAAGACATCCTATCAAAATGCCTGGCATTTAAAAAATAGCACCAGCTTCTCCAAAAATACAGTGTTATACTTTTTAAAATTATTTTCAGCTACTTTACGCATATTAATATCTAATTTATTTTCCACGCCAATTAACACCTTGTAGCCTTTAAAAAATTATGGCAATTTTATCATCACTTGAATTAACAAGCTTGTGAATCAATATTTAATTGTAGCTCATTATAGTAAAAGCTAAGTATACTTAAATAATACGAAGCAAACAATAAAGAGTAGGTAGAAATGACGAGTCATTAAAAAAGGGTATGTTCTTAACTAACAATGCAATTAACACCCCTCGTTAGGCAAAAATGTCAAGCCAAATCATCTGTTAATAGCTACAATTAACGAGCAAAAGACCTCCTCGGAGACACAGACAGCCTGTTGTCTAAGATGAGACAAAACACCCGGCTTTCTTCTCGTGAACTAAAGTGCTTACTTAATTAGTCTGAGATTTGTTTTTCTTTCTCATACAAGCGTCTTCTCTCAGCTTCTGGGGGAGGGGATGAGGGGGGCAGTTAAGAACATAAAGAAAGCAGGTTTGAAAAGAGTTTTAAATATACGCCGAACGTAAGTGAAAAAATGGTAACAAAAGATGGAGGATTTTTATTATTTTCTTTGCATGCCTAATTAAAAATATCAAATGCTGTACAGTTTTTAAAATAACTCTTTGTCAAGTTTCTACTCTTTTTATTTTTTAATTATTTGAAGATTTATCTTCAATAATCTGTTTAATCAAGTTGTGACTTAAATAATTAATATCATAAATATAAACGTATATATAATTCTTAAGTAATTCTTCTAATGCTTAAGAAATTCTTTCAATTTTTAAGTAATTCTTTTAATGATTAAGAATTTCTTCTAATTATTTCTTCTAAAGAAAGGATTATTTATTTAATAATTATTTAATTCTAAATAAAATAATTATTTATTTAATAATTCTTTAAATTAATTCTTTCTTAATTTTAGACGTTTCTGTCAATTTGTATGAATTTCTTTTTTTAACATTTGTGAAAAATTGTTTTCGCTTTGCTATTTTCCAAGCGTAAGTTAAGTTTGATTCAATATTTTTTTTAAATATTGATTAACATTACCATTAATTAACATTTCTAATCTTTGTAAAAATGTCTATCCAAATCATTTACACATAAAACGGACAGTTAACGAATAAAAAAACCTTAAACAACTTCATTTTATTCATGGCTCTTTGCTCTTGTTGTTTCATATGGCAAAATTGGAACTCAATTGAAATTAATCGGGCCGTTTGCCAAAAGAATAATACAACAATCAATTTAGAATTACACACTATCAACATATTAAGAACAAATAGAAACATCATCATTAGAATTAAAACTTGGCAATATCAAAACATTTAAAAAATTACACCCTAAAAATTAAAAATAACGTAAAGGCCTAAAAGGAGAAGTAAACGTGTGCTCAGGACATGAGATCCCCTGGCCATAGGCGAACATCTTTTATGTTGTAACGTAGGGTCAAGGCCCAAACAGACTAATAAGTGCTGCTTATTCGTAGAGTCTTTTACAGATAAGACATAGGCTATTAGTCAATATGCCTATTCTGATGAAGTGTTCTCATGGCTCTTGAATTATTTGGAAATTGATATCATAAGGATTCGTCTGCTGGGGAACTACATTCTTTTAAATTCATTGAGAAGTTCTAATGTGTCATTATTTTATTTTCAACAGAAAAATATTTCCTGTTACGTTGCCTTTGTCTAGAGTTTTGCAGTCTAAGGCAGCGGGCCCCATTGCTGCAGTTTAACTGTCCGACGTTATTGCAAAAGAACTTAAAATGACTCGCAGTCAATCAGAGACGATTTTCAATTCTATTTTTCTAAAATCGGAATCTTTTTACAACAAATAAAAAATGAGGACTATAGAATTGTTTCCTCATCAATGGCAAAAAAAAAGATTCATCATTCCAATATTCCAGTAGTATCACAATCTTATTTTAGAATAAAAATCTTTAATCAGTTTTTGGATGCTGTAATTTTACATCTTAAAAAAGATTCATAAAACACAAAGAAGTTATAAATTCATTAAATATTTTAATCATACCAGAGAATGACTTGATATCTGCAGATGAAAAAGAAATATTGAGAAATATATTATTCAGATTTGTCAGATTGCAGTATTGGTATTTTGACTGCAGAATATCAGCTATGGAAAAAGAAATTGTTGCACAACAGACTAATTAACTGCTATAAAAACTTTACAAGAAGGCAACATAGATATTTTCAGAATATCCATAAACCTTTAAAAATTTTAGCCCTCTTGCCTGTTAGAGCATGTACTGTTGAAAGATAAAATACTTAAGAAACTATTGAAATGTGGTTAAATGGACTATTTATTGTACATATATAAAAATATATCTGTAAGTTGAATTAAATATTTTGCAAAAACATGAACCTAGTTATAAAAACTAATTTGTATAGAATTTTTCATTTTATTACACCCGCACTTTTTTTTTACCATTTTTTTTTAAATTGTGACACTTTTGGACCATTAAAGGATTTTTGTCAATTTTTCAATGTTGCGTTCCACCAATTCTTTTAGGAATTTTTGTTCTCATGGTGAATGTTGTTTATTTTTGTAATTTTTATAACTTGATAAAAAATTATATCAGTCCTTTTTTTTTTAAATAGGACCAAATATAATACTATAATATAATAATAGGACAAAATTAAATTTTTTTGGACCATTAAAGGATTTTTGTCAATTTTTCAATGTTGCGTTCCACCAATTCTTGTAAATAGGAATTTTTGTTCTCATGGTGAATGTTGTTTATTTTTGTAATTTTTATAACTTGATAAAAATTATATCAGTCCTTGAACAATTTTAAATAGGAGAAATGAAATAGGTATAGCTTATTTTTTAGTTTTTACCAAGTAGTAACTATAAACTCAAGAAACTGCCTCATTCATGGCAATAACAATACACACACACATCGCCCCGTCCCCCAATTAATTTCTGAGTACGTCACTAATGACGTCATTTAAAGTTTTGCTATAAATTTGTACGGATGCGATAAAGTAATTGATCGCAATTGATAAAAAAATTTCTTTTTAGAAAACAATTTGCTAAATAAAATATGAGGAAACTTTTGATTTTAAAATTGCTTTTATTATAATTTAAATTGTATCTATTCATCATTAAATGAGTCAAGGCATATTAAAATCAAAATAATAAGCATCATAAACGAACAAAGGATTCTTATCCAATAACTGCTTCTATAAATTTATAGTATAGGAGTGAGTATAAATCCTATATAAAAATCAATAGTCAATATATTCAATCGATTTCTTTGTTCAAGATTATCGTGATTATTTTGAACATACACATTTTGATATTGTATTAATTCTTCAAATCATCTAGAAACTGTATTATTATATCTGCTGTAGTGAAGTTGTACATTAAAAATTAGAAAGTGACTTGTTTAAACTAGCGGCTTGTTTAGAAATTTGTTGTCGTTGTTGTTTTTTAATTATCGACCAAAAAATAATTAAAATCATTATCTGCATATGAAATGTCAACAGTTTTCACCAGATGTTCAGTGCAAAGAAAAATATATGCAACTAAAGTGCATTCATATCTAATTATTATCAATTTTATACTAAAAGAGGCTCATTTTTTATTGAATTATTTTTATTCCTTAACTTATGAAAAAAAATACAATTATTAAACAGGAAAGAAAATCAGAATGCAGTCATTATTGTGAACATATTTTACTTATTAATATGTAAAGTAAGCATGTTTGATAGAATTTATAGATGATCTTTATCCCTATTAATTTATTCAGAATCGGTAATTCCAACAAAACAGACTTTTTCAAAGAATTATTAGTCATTATGCTTAAAAAAATTATTTGTTTTCCACTCTTACAAAGTTTAGTCTGCCTTATTCTTATATAAGGATCAGGAAGTTCATCAATCTTTTAGATCTCAATCTCAAATGGACAGGACTATTTTTTTTCATTTTATGCATCTATGTACTCAAAAATGTCACTTTCTGTTTACACAGAAAAAGTGGTCAGTTTCATCAGAATAATGATCGCTTCAATACGCTGTAATTGATTCTTTTTTTTTTTTTTTTTTTTTTTTTTTTGGCTTTAGTTTACTTTTTACAGTGAATTTAATACAAATGAACAGACCAATTCAAATTTGAATCTGATTATAGTAAAGATCTACAATCCTGTACTCCTTGCATCCAAACATCAAGTAAGAAAACAAAATGGCCGACGCGACTTTATAAGAAAAAAATGAATTATTAGTTATACTTTTACTGAGCTGTATTCGTAGTTTTGCCTGCTACTTGATATAGTCAAGTGACCAGCGCTTTGCATTTGATACCACAGGCTTCAAATTGGAATCTTGACGGTAGCATGATTGGTTTGGAATCCACTTTTTTAACCCTAGGTCCCAGTCTAATTACTTAAGTGTGAAAAAAATGACAGTAGAGCAACAAACTTGATTCATACATACAAACTATATATGAGTTTTAAATGAGTAATTTTTTGAAAAAAAAAATGCAATATCGGCTAATATATGCATCGGTTATATTCGATAATATACGGTAATAAAATGTGATGAATATCTAAAATTTTCCTTTTCTGCCGTAAACATGCAGCACGAAGTTTAACTTCCGTAGTGCGTAATTTTATCTCTAATACTTTTAATTTTTATTTTATTCTACTTAAAGCATTTTTAAGTGGCTATTTTATAGTTAGAATATTTATGAGAATCCACATATTAAAAAAGAACTGGCATGTTATTCTTATCAGAAGTTTTGTAAACTTCAATTTCCATCTTGGATCACACTTATCATTACAAATTATCTTAAAAATAGAACCTTTCAAGTTCGACTTTATAATGAATTCTCAAAAATCGGTCGTATTAGCCTCAAGGAAGCGTGCTCGGTCTTATTCTCTACAATATATCTTTACCCTACGACTTTCCCAATGCATTAGCATTTCCACTTGCCTATTTGCTGACGATTCTGCTGCTCTTGCCCAAGGTGCTTCTATTCGTTATGCCATCAATACTCTTCAAATTTCCTGAATATCCTAGAGGATTGGCTAACTAAATGGCACATCGCAATTAATGTCTCTAAATCTCAAGCCATGATTTTCCGAAAAGGACACGCCAGACAACCACATATAAATCTCTCCCTTTTTTGATCAACAAATTGAATGGGCAACTAATATTAAATATCTCGGCTTAATTATAGACAATAAACTTATGTTTCGAGCTCATATTCAAAAAATCAAAGAAAAATGTTGGAAAAAAAATTTTATCTCACTCTACCACTCATTAATAAATTTTCTAAATTAACTTTGTCAAACAAACTTCTTCTCTACAAACAAGTTCTCAGGCTCTATCCTTACCTATGCTGCCCCAATCTGGGGTCTAGCTGCACAAATCTAACAAGAAATCTGTACAAATTATTCAAAACAAACTTCTTCGTATTATCACTGGAGCACCCTGGTTTGTCCGCAACTCTACAATTCATCAAGATTTAAAAATTGACTCTATTGACAACTATATTACTAAACTTTCTAGAAATTTCTTCAATACCATTGCTACTCACGAAAATCCTCTCATCAAGGCACAAACTATATTTACGCAATTGAATGGAAAATACAAGTATCCTTTCTCTACTTCTAAATGGAATCGAAGCCTCAAACCACCATAATTTCCTGCTCACTTATCGCTTTTAGATATTTTTACTTCAACGCATATTTACTGATCATAAATTTCTTGTTACGTTTCCATACCGATGATTTACATTTTTCTTACTTTTCTTCTTTTTTTCTCTCATCATACGATTACTATTATCTATTTATCATGACTTTTTCTTTCCTACTGCCTTTACATACCATTGAGTAGATGAACGCTTCGCGTTCAGGCACTCGACATCTTTATTCAACAATGATGATCAAAGTTTTGTTAACATATAATCCGTAAGTTACAGGTAAAAAATTACTTTTTAATAATTCAACGAAGGAATCGTTAAGAATTCCTTTATATTTACTATAACAGAATTGAACAAAACATTATTAAACTAATAATAGATGGCATTTAGGGTAAATTAATAATGGATGGTTATTGTAATAGAAGATGAATGACTGGACTTTTGTCTATTGTTTGATAATACTATTTTAAATTAACGTAAAGCCCAAAAATGAGGCAAAAAGTTGTCATGGTTACTACTTAACATTTCAATGTAAAATATCAAATAATAACATCGTTTTTTATGCAGGACATGACTATTGCATCATTATCTGGAGCTGTCTGGTGGATAGCACGATGAGGCTTATAGCGAATTTAATCTAAAACTAGACAAATGAGAATCAAATTTATGAATCTATATCCGGACTAGAAAATCCTTTTTCGTTCAGTTCTGGGGGTGTAAGAGGGCTCATTTTGTGCTTTGGGATGTTTGTTTCTAAATGTGGGAGCAATGCAGAAGGTTTGCGGGATTCTGGGTGAAACTGAATCTGCTACTTTTTTTGCCATTCCGATTAATATTGTATTTATGTTAAAGTTTCAGAAATACAACAGGTCAAAATACATTTTGGAAAAATATCAAAATAACGAACATTGACTAACATAACATGCATGAACAAATTTTAAAACTGATATCATTTATTATTTTTATTATTTAATTGCATGCAGACATATTAATAAGTCGTTTTCATGCTTTTAAAAAATATATACGCACATAATTGCTAGTATGCTAACACTCACTGTGTCAGTTAGGCGATCAGACACTATTTTTTGTTGGATTTAAAATGAGTAATGATAACTAAATTCTTCTTTTTCAATTATATTTTCTATGATGAAAGGATAATTTATCAAATTTTTTTGAAGATTCATTTTTTAGTTTCGTTTTTCATATATTTATTGCATATTTATCAGCATATGATATTTTGTTCCTTGATAATTACACATACATATTTAAAATACTTCTATAATTTTCTAATTTTAATATAGAATAATTTATTTTATGTTCAAGTTAGGATTCTTTTTACTAGTTTTTGAAATATATGATAAAGTAAAAAAAAAAAATACAGCTCATTAATTTTGCTTGTTCAGTTATGTATTTCATAACTGAATCATGTGCTCATTTTTGTAAACAAACATTGCACCTATTGCTATCTTTCGTACAAGTCATCTGATTTCGTACATCCAATATTTTATCTATATCAATTGTTTTAGCTGCGGTTATTATTTTATCTTAATAAAATAATTGCTTCCTCAGTTTTTTTATTAGAATTAACAGCCATCATTTTTCTCTCTTTCTCCTAGCAAATTGACCTGTTCCTCAATTGCAAATTAAGTTCAAATGATTGCATTTGAATGAACCGGTTGGACATTTCGTAACAATATTCATTGAAGTAATTATGAAACAATAACAAGGAAAGGTAACAGATCTCGACTTTACAAAAAAATCGGTAAGATTACTTCTATCCTGTAATTCGAGCTGACCACTTAAAAATTTGTTTCTTTAAATATCAGTGGTATTCAGTTTATTTTTCATTCTTTTTAATTAATTATCAAATAAAAATCAATTGCAGGATTTTTTTTTATTGTTTTTATTTCCGTTTCCTTCTAAGTGTGTGTCTCATTGTACAGGTAATTACCATTATACTGAGATATTCAAGCAACATTGTAATTATACATTTAACAAAAAATAAAATGTTTAAATATTGTAGAAATATAATCTAATAATAATTAAAATGTTTTATAAAATAGCTGCATTAAATGATATAGTTATTAATGTCAAATAAGAGTAGTTATATTACTTATTTATGCACTTAATTTTGTATTACAATATAGACAATTCATATTTAAAAAAAATGTCCAGTTCCTTTTGTAAATAATGTTTAAAAAGATTTTTTTTTTTTAATGGATGAATTCCATTCCATCAATTAAAATCTATTATTATTAAAAATGTAATTGAAATTACTTCATTAAATTTTAATGTAATGTAATATAAACTACACATTTAATTCATTTGCAGCAAAGAAGAGCTATTATAATACATTTAATTCTTCTGGATTATTTTGCATTAAATTTTTTGTTGTGTATTTAAAAATATTATCTACTATAAAATCTATAATTATTCTGTGTCAAAAACATTTATTTGCTTGTTTATTTTTCTATATGGCATTAATTTTTAATTTGACATAATTATATTTTATTACCATTGCATTATATAAAAAAATTATATTTTAGTAAAAACAAGATCATAAGAAAAACATATTGACTTTATCCTTGAAATATATTTGTCAGAAATGCTCTATCTGTTTATAAAGAAAGCAATTACAATAAATAAATTATATATTTAAAGTATGCATAAATGCAAAGAATAAAAATAAATAATTTTGAAAATATCTCTATATTGTTTCAAAATTGTATATTTATATTTAAAAAAGCATTTTAAATAAATAACATATATCCTAAATTATTTTTTTAAATCTATTTGTTTTTGTATATAAATTTTTAGGTTTACATTAGTTAAAGAGGAAAGAATGTAATTATTGCAACATATACATGTATAAATATAAAAATATTAAAAAATTTTTATGTTATTTACATTTTAACTAAACAGAAAAATGAAAAATCAATAAAACTGCAAAGTTAAACAATTATGAAGCATTTTTTATGTGTGAGTTCATGCATTTAAAGTATTTACTATTAATCTACATTTCATAAATTTGTTTTTGTTATTATTATTTGCCTCACAAATTATTACAAAAATATTATGGGCATGTTTACTGTAGAAAAACTTTTTAATCATTTTTCTTTTCTTTTTTTTTTTTTTTTTTAGTTTAAAATATGGATTACACTCAAGTAAAATTCGAAGATTTCCCTCCTGGACCTCTTGATGAATATCGTAAAAGATCAACCTTTGATTGGAAAAAAATGAAATTTGCCTTAGAAGGGGAAGATGTATCACAGTATCAGGTAAAGAATAAAGAAAATAGGGTACTTAGGTATTAACGGTACCTGGCGACAGTTGCGCCAATAAAGAGCACACGTGCTAACCGCAGCTACAGATTCGACGGTTTTAAGTGGCACCAATCTATTCTATTGGTTTGGTAACCTTAGTAGCTGTTAGATTGGCGACACTTAAAACCGCCAAGTCTGTCGCCAAGGTACCATTAATACGTAAGTACTGAAAATTGTATTAAAATTTAAAATTTTGTCTTTATTATTGCTCAGTCATTTTTTGCATATATATATATATATAAATCATTTAACTTGTATGTATGGTTAATCATAATTGAAAATGTAAAATAATTTTATTTATGAAATATTTTGTTAGCAGCATGATATTCTTTCAAAGTATTCATAATACAAAGTATTTAAATATTTTTGTAATTAAAGCAATTTTAAATATCTCATCGTAATTCACTGTCACTTCTTGCTTAATGGTGACATTAAAAAAATGCAATGTCTGCTCAATGCTGGAATAATTGTTACTATCTGAGCATACTTTTTTTT
Organism: Caerostris extrusa; assembly: GCA_021605095.1. Lineage (NCBI taxonomy): Eukaryota > Metazoa > Arthropoda > Arachnida > Araneae > Araneidae > Caerostris > Caerostris extrusa. The sequence continues at coordinate 8,845 of BPLR01015367.1, read as the reverse complement.
ATTATCTAAAAAATATATATTTGCAATAATTCTTCTGAAATTCATCCTAATTTTATTTCTTTTATGACATTTGTCAACATACTATTTTAATTTGTACTGTTTAATTTACTTTGTTTATCATTTAAGCATTGACTTGTTTTAATATGTAATTTTTTTTAATGAATATTATTTTGTAAATTTACCATCGAAAATAATAATTCTCAGATGCAAATTTTTCCATTAATGCTTTTCAATACCCTTTTTCAATTTTTTTTTTTAATTTAGCAGCATAATTATATATGAAAAAATATGAAATTATATAAATGTATAAATTTGGCAAAACTTAATATGTTGTACATTATTTGCATTTTCTAAATCATTCATCTTATATCTTTAAAAAAGATTATAAGATAGTATGTGGTGTTCTCTTCCCCTTTATCTTTAATTTTTTTAGATTTTTCTCTATAGTTTTAACTCAATGTCTGTCACAATTATAGGGGTAAAAAGGATATAGTAAAATTCCCAATTAATTTGTTTTTTTTTTTTGTGTTCAAAATATTCTATTTTATATTAACTTTCCTTTAAATTGCTGTTTTTTTAACATTTAGACAGTATCTTTTTGTGAAATCTTTTTCTGCTTTTTAATTATTCTGTTGATAAGATTTAGCAAATTTTAATTGATATTTACTGCATTGTAATTACTATAATTTTTATTTATTAGATATATAAATATATTTTAGCATTAAATTCATTTCTTTTACATCTTTAATTGCTTGCAAAACAATCTCATTTAAATTGCTTATTTATAGGCTTACATATATGGAAGACATTAGAATCCGATCCTTTATTCCATCGCACTATGACAGAAGAATATAAATGGCAGGAAGAACATCACATTGCTTACAAAAGAATGAAACGTCTTCAAGTGTATAACTTTTTACCTCCAGAACTTTTAGTTGAAAAATATCACTTTTCTCCAGCCCTTCAAAATGCCTTAGCTATGTATGATCTGGGGTTTTATATTAAAAAGTCTTTGTCAATTGAGGTGTGTATTTTTTGATTCATTTTTCTTTTTTATGCCCTATTTTTATTTTTATTACTGAAGAAATCATTCAGTATTTAAAACAAATTTTTATTTCTAAATCTCCATTTTATACATATTGTAATTGGACCTAATAATAATTGATTTTTTTTTTTCTGTTGCAATTCAATACCCCTATTATTTAATATTTCTTTTTTGATACTTTTTAATTATAAACTGAATTTGTCTCCTTTGTGACTTTTTCTCAGGTCTATAATGGATGCTATGAATTTGCAAGTAAATAAAGTACTGATATTTTTCACATAAATAAAAAAAAATAATAAAAATGGATATATATGTGGTACTTTAGTATCTTAAAACTGATTTTTTTCACATAATTCGCCTATATGATCTATACCACTTTGATAGCATGATTTTGTCAAAATAAAAGTTGCATCTTATATGTTCAGGTAGAGGGATATTTTTCTCTAGAGAATATTTTGTCAGTAAGTTCTAATTTTTACAAAAACCTGTTGAACATTTAGCCATGTCAATTTAATGCTACAATTTTCTTCATTACATTTTTGAATGAAGCCTACTACTATAGTAATTTATAAAACCTTGAAATTATTCATATTTAAAAAAAAATAAAGCATGTGATTAAAAATTTTTTAGTTGATTGATAGTCTTCAGTTACAAAAGTTATTACCTAATATATTTTGCATCATTTCCAGCAACCTAATTTAATCTGTGTTGTTCAAACTGTGGTCAGAAGTGCGGTTCAAACTATAAAAACTGATGATCAAAACAATTAAATATAAACATTTGCTATAACTTTAATTTCATAAAATTCATCTGTTTTAAAATTTGTAAAGTATTTTACACAATTTATATTTAGAATATTATTATTATTATTTTTTTAATTTAAATAGATTTTAAAAGAAAGAGGACATAATAAAAATTTATTATTATCTCTTTTCTGAGATATAACTATTTTGTATGTAATCTATGTATCTACTTTGTATGTAATCAACTTTCACATATCTATTTATTTATATTTTTAGATAGTTTTCCTTATGCAACATTTAAAAACTGCTGATCTGGATGAAAATCATAATTCATAATATTAGATGATACAGTCATTTTTTCTTAGTATAAATTAATTTTTAAAATCGCCTAGTAATATATAACCTTCCTCAGATATAAAATAGTTTGCACTTAAATAAGTTCACAGAGAATGTAATAATTAAAATAAGAAAAACAGGAAAATGTTATAGTATTTTATTGATATTATTAACATGTAGATAATTTATACTTCATTTTAATTATTGTAAATTTAATTATATATAAAAATATTGTGATAAATTATATTTTCTACTATTTTTAAAGCTTTACTAGTCTTGTTTATCAAAATATTACGAGAATAAAATTACAATAAATATTGTTATTTAGAAGTTTTTACTACAGTATTTTTGGGGGAAACCTTATTTTTATATCATAATACTTTTCTTTTTATCTTATGTAGATTATTGTTGTTACAAATTGAAGCAATTTCCATTCAAAAGATTTTGTATATTCATTTCAATGTTTTTAGTTAAATTAATCATAAAATAATATTTTTACTGGTTATTATTATGTATCGTCTATATTTTTTTTATCAGCATTTATATGAAAGTAATTTTTTAAAGAAAATTTTAAAATGTTATTAATATGCAAAATTTATCTGTATTAAAATACAAAAATATTTTTTTACCTAACTCTAATTATATATATATATATATATATATATATATATATCTGTAATAAATTGCCCCCTGTGTATTAAAATTTATGTTAAAAGTGAAAATTCAAACAGGAAAATGTCTTTTATAGTTCATTTAAAACAATATTTTTGTGAATTTTTTTTAATTCTTATTTAGTATCATAAGATAACAAAATATTTAGTATTTTAAAATCTTATTTATCCATTATATTTATTTATATATAAAAAATATTTTATGTATTCATTTTTAATAAATTATTTTCTGGCAGAAGGAAAAATATGTTATGTATTACGCCTTTCTTTTCTTACCTTTCTTTTGTTCCATTAAAATAGTATCTTATTTAAGGATTAATAAAATAACCATTACATATTTTTCGAATTTTTTAATTACTTTTACAGTAAATCAATTGTAAAATTTTTAACAACCTTAATTACAGAAGCTGCAATGCTCTGTTGTTGTTTAAAATTAAACAAAAGTTTATTCATTTTTATTCAGCATAGAAGATCTTATTTATATATTTGCCATAGTTATAAAATAAATTTATTAAAAGAAAAGAAGTTCTTGTATTTAAACTTCTGTTGGGCAGTGTAATTTTCCCGTGAACTGCATTCGAAATTATCATAATGCTTTTTAAAAAAAATGTCCATTTTAATTTATAAAATCTGATATATATGTATATATATATATATATGCATAGATGAGCTCTGTATTGCATTAAACTAGTGAGTGAAACACTGATTTAAAAAAATATTGATTGATGTTATTTTAAATTAAATGGATTTTTTTTTTTTTTTTTTAATTTTATTCTAAAATCAATTGTTTGAAAATTGTGAAAACATGTTAAAGTAAACACACACAATTGATATCTTGTTAAAAAAATTGTTTATTGGTTTATTTCTTTAAAAAATATGTTGAAAACACCAAATCTTTATTCAAAATTATTTTGTTTTATTAATATTGATTGGCATTTTAAAATTATATATATTTTAAATTATAAATATAAGGAAGTAATAATTACATGAAATTAATTTCATTATTGAAAGTGTTGTTATCAATATTATTTTATTTTTTATTATATACTGCAATTTTAAAAATAATTTATTTAATGCATTTCTTTCAGTATATTTCATTTGTTATAAGAAGTACTGGTACTGGTCGACATATGAAAATTTTGGATCCTTTGAATAAATTAGAAGTATGCTATTTTTTTAACATTATAGTTGCGCATAATGATTTTAATAATTTTTTTTTTATTATTGCAACTTAATAAATATACAATTTAACATTGTTAATTTTTTCACTTAGTCAAAATTAAAAATTAATTGTATCTTTTTTACAAATTATTTTTTTAAATTTCAAGCAAAATTTTGAAATATATGTAATTTTTTATTTTGAAAATATTAAAGCAAATAAACAGATATTTTTATTAATACAAATTTAAGCATTTAATATGCAACTTTAAAGTGTCTTCTTTGTATGGGAAAATAAATAATACAATAAAATATTTCTTGGTGATAATTTTTTTATATTGTTCCTCTTTTTTATTTTGTTAAGTATAGTGGATGTTTTGCTCTAACAGAAATTAGTCATGGCACAAACACAAAGGGTATGCGTACTGAAGCCAGATATGATCCAACTACACAGGTACTTCATATTTGATTTTTGTATTATTTTATAGGTTTTCATTATGTTATATTTTATATGAATATTTTCATGTGCAAAACATGTATTATTATTATTTTGACAAGTTATTTGATATTGATTTTACAAATAATAACTATTCATTTTAATTAATTATATTTTACAGTGATAACTACATAATAATCAACACTTTTAACTCCTATATTTTTTAATGTAGTATAACTACTATTCATTTCTATTAATTATATTTTACAGTGATAACTACATAATAATCAACAAAAATTTAACTCCTAATATTTTAATGTGAATTCTTATTTAAATCATTCTTTAAATTTGACTGATTCTCATTGCATTCTCTTCTGACAGTTTGGCATTTTTTTCTGATTCATATTAAATATTCAATCTAGAAGTAATATATAATGCATTTATTATTATTTTTTGGTAATATCAATTCTATAAATACTTATTCAAGGATTTACCAAATTGATTCATAAGCCAATTTTGGAGCAAATTAAATATATGTTAATGTTTATATTTATTGCTAGGAATTTGTGCTGCACAGTCCAGATTTTGAAGCCAGTAAAACTTGGTCAGGAAATCTTGGGCAATTAGCTACACATGCTGTTGTATATGCTCAGTTATATATGCCTGATGGGAAAAGCCAAGGCTTACACAGTTTTATTGTACCAGTTCGTGATCCCAAAACTTTATTACCATACAAAGGTATCACTGTCGGTGATCTTGGACCAAAAATTGGTTTAAATGGTCTTGACAATGGGTAATTCTTTTAAACAATATTCTTCTTTTCTAATTTGTATATCTGTGCAACTTTATTTAATTTCTTTGAAGTATGTACAGTTTAAAAATAGATTTACATGTTTATTTTAAGTTATTGATTTAATATATTTAGTTTTTATATATCTAGAACAAACGCATTTTAATTTTCAATAAGCAAAAATATAATTTGCTTTGTAAATCCTTAATAAAAATTTCAAATTATTAAACATAAAATCTTCACTAGATATTAGATTATAACTATCTTCTTTTATTCATCTTAAATTTTAAATTTATTTTTCTTTCTTTCTTCTTCTTTTATTTATTTTATAATCATCATTCATTTTAAATTTTCAGTCAGCTATCTTCTGTATTATAAATTATTGCTTGAATATCATATTAAATAATTTTAATGTTTGAAAGTAATTAATTTTCACAAATAAAATATGTTGCATTGAATAAAATTTCATTGACATTATAATCTTTTCAATTTTAAAATTAAGCTTTTTATTTTTCTTTTAAATTGTTCATTTATTAGTTTATCATTTTCTCTTGCGAACTTATTTTTATGATGTATTGTTTTCTTTTTAAATTAAATTATTTGATATACTTACTATAGAAAAAGAAAATATTTTTAATTAATAAATACAAGAAAAAAATATTTGTTTTAAAATTTTCCTTTAAGGTACTAGTATATAAAATAATTCTACTAGATGGAAAAAAAAAATTCACTAAATAGTCTTTATTTTTAAACAGTTTTAAATAATGTTAGTAATATTAAACAGTATCTAAATGCTTTTTTAATGCTTGTTGTATTATTGAGAGCATTACTTTTCCTTAATATTATGATTAAAATACTAAATAAGTAATTGTTAATTTTAATTTATTGATTTCTTTTTTTTATTAAAACTATTTCTTATAATAATTTGAGTACTCTTTTTAATAAATTATTATATATATATATGTATATCAAGAAATAATATTTCAAATATTGTGTTAAAAGTAATTGAAAGTATTTTTATTTATATGACATTTTTAAAAGGAATTATAGGATTCTAATTTAATAGGGCAAATTATAAATTAATTAAAAGTATATCAAATTGAATATACTGATTTGAGCTTTACTATTTTTAAAATAATCAATAATACCTCATTATATTCAAAAAGAATTATAAGAATATATTGTGTTATTATAAGAGATTTTTATTAATATTAGTATTTTTTAGTTTTATGATGTTCAATCAATATCGAATTCCACGAGAAAGTTTGCTTAATAAGAATGCTGATGTTACATCTGATGGGAAATACATTTCTGTAAAGGTAAATATATGTAAAAAGAATATTTGTAGAAAATAATATTGTTATTAAAGTAATGTTTTTATATTTATGCTAAATTTTTCGGCTCTGACGCATATATTAATATCAGTAATTTGCTTAATACATTTTTTATAAGAATTGCATGTTATTAAATAAATTCGTAAATTATTATTGGATACATTTTAAATTCATTAAATATTTTTGAAAATTGTCATTTAATTTTTAGCATTCTGAAATTATGAGTTTCATTAAAATTATTAATTGTAGGACTAAAAGATTATTTAAAAATTTAATGGATGGCTATGTAAATCATAAAAACTCATATAAAAGTAAATAAAGGAAGTAGAATTTTATTAAAATTCTGTGACAACAATCATTTTACAATTATCCATTAATTTTAATTTATGTGAAATGAAATGCATTAAATTAAACAAATTTCTGCAATATGTATGTTTATTTAAAAATTTTTGATTCAAAAATATTCAAAATGCATTAAAATAAAGCTACATTTACATTAGAAAAATGATTATGGTTTGTTAAGATGCATTTATTTTATCCATCATATTAAAAATATTTTCATAAAATTAAAACTAAAAAATTTGCTATGTGTACCAAATGTTAAAATAATTTCTTAGTCATGTAATATATGTTTAGTAAGAAAGTATGAAAATTAACTAGCTTTGCTAAGAAATAAAATTTGATTTAAAGTAGATTTATCTATATTTTTTTTTTAATCGTGTTATTGTAAGATTATGCAGTTATGTACAAAATGCTCGCATTTAAATTAACATCTAAACTATGCTTTATTTTCTTTTCGCCATTGTGTGCATTCTGAAACTTTATAATTCTTATATTTAGGGAGAAATGAGAGATTTGGAGATTCAATGGGAGCATTATCCATGGGACGTGTAGGAATTATCATGCTCTGTGTTAATTTCTTGAGGCTTAGTGTACCAATTGCTGTTCGTTATTCTGCTTTAAGGAAACAATTTGGACCAAATCCTTCTGAGGAATCACCTGTCTTAGAATATCAAGTTCAAGTAAAAAAAAAAATTCATTTTGACAATTATTGCTTCTAATAAGAATTTAACTAATTTTTACGAAGTAATATTTTAAATATATGTATATTTATTAAATTTTTAACTTAATAAGTTATTAGTATATATTTCATGACATTTTTTTCATCTTATATTTTTCAAATTTATTATTAATCAAATGAAAACATTAAAACATAAATTTCTGATTTTCATTATTTTTGAAAAAGGAAATATTAACTGAGTAATATGAATAATAATAAAAAATTATAAAATTTAAATAATGACTAAATCCATAAATAATGAAAGTTCTAATGTTAAAATAAATTAAATTAAATAAATATAAATTAAACCAATTGCAAAAATTTGTATTTTTGAATTACTGGTTTAACAATCTGCAAATTTTAAATATCATTGTCTCGTTTTTAATTGTTAAAAACATTTAGCATTGAAAAAAAAGAAGTTTTTTTTAATTATCGATTATTTTATTAAAAGAACTTCATTTACAGCAATGGAGACTTCTGCCATACGTTGCTGCAACATATGTTTGTTATTATTTTGCTAGAGATTTCTACCAAGATTTTATAGATTATTTTGTGGAATCCTTATTAACTGATGGAAAATCACCTGAAAATGGTAAACATTTTGTTATTTTTGGCATTTTATATGGAAACCTTTCATTGTAAGCTATTCATTAAAAACGTAATTTATTCTTCATACTGTTGTAAAACTATCTTTGTTTCTGTAACTTTAAAAATATGTTTAGATATTTATACTGAAGATTTTGTGTAAAAGAATATTTTGTAAAAAACAAAATATTTATGTTATTTATAATTGTTTTTAATGTTTAGTTTCAGTAGATATGAAAACAATAAATATTTAGAAAATAATTTTATCCCATTTAAAAGTTCTTTAGCTGTAAGTTTACTTTAAAATTCAATATTTAATACTTTTAAAGAGTTAATCTAAAAACTATTGCTATCGAAATTATGTTGATTGGTACAAAAAAACTGGAAAATTTTTTAACTTTCAAAGAAAATTTGAATAAGATGTTTAACATAAAAATTTAATTTTAGTGGATATCCTTGCAATGATTTTAACTTTTTCTTATTTAAAGTTGTTGTAAAAATCTGAAACTTTATATGATATTTTTAAAATTAAATAAATTATTTTAAACACAAATTAATAGATTTTATTTTTATGAGTCTTTTAAATTTTTTTATATTTTTTGTTAGAATGACAGAAAAGTTTATATTCATGCATTGTTGCTGTGGTGCTGTAACTGGATGGATTGCCAGAGATGCTATTCAAGAATG